>BMAV01007923.1:455648-472443 GCA_019973955.1 Trichonephila inaurata madagascariensis
AAGAGTTTTACCTTTCATTGAGAAGTTTGATTGAGCGCTATTCGTATCCATACTAAATTCAAGCATTTACTCATATTTCTTAAGACCCTGCTGCAACATAAAATTTATCTTCAGTAAAGCGGAAACTGCATTAAGAATGACCTCTTAATCAATTTCCTCTCTTCTAAAAGCTGGCATTTTTCTTATTTTATTATATCCTACGAATTTTTTTCAGCTACATAATCAACATTTTTTTTTTACCAGTCCCAAAATTGAAAAAAAAAAAAAAAAAAAAGGAAAAAGGACGCCAAATTAACTAGAAAATTAGAACAGAATATAGCACCTAGGATATTTTTGATTGTGACACGTATTTATATGAATTATAGAATTGTCACTTTTTTAATAGCGTGATAATTTCTAGTCTTAAATATGGAATATTATTTTTTTCCTAATCTGATCAAAGTATTAATTTTTGTGTATTAGCTGTCAGTCTATTCCTTTGAATTTTAAGTTTATTGAATATTCATAAAAGGCCTACTTTTGGTTATGTTTATACCATTATTAATTTCAAAATTTTACGAGAAGCATTATTATAATTAACCATAGAAATAGCAATGTGACAGAGCTACTATTTGAATTTCAATACGTTAAAGATAATTGCATCAAATGTTAGAGTTATTAAATGATTGAATTTGACTTTGAATTTATTGATAGAACAGAAACATTTTAAAGAACCATTAATTAAAGAAACATTATTACCTCATAGCATAGAAAGTGCGATTTTTTATCCACATCTTGAGTTAATCGCGTTTCAAAATCAGTCAAATTTAGCTAAAATAAAACAAATCACACGAACTTTAAGTTCTTGTACATTTCGCCCCTTCAAATTTACTTCATTATTCCATTCTGGAGTACAATAAACAGAATGAAATATTTAAAAAAATAAATGGTTTTCAAAATGTATAAGGCGGTTTTTGAAGCATATGAATTTTACTTGTTTAATACAGAAATAAGAATTTTATGTTGGTTAATTGTTGGATTGGTTATTAACGAGGCATTCTGAAGCAACGCGAGGGTTATTGGCGGAATATTCAAAGGGACCGAGCTCATCTTAAGGTGTCCAACTACTTACGACAACTTTTTTTTTGAAAAAATGAAGATATGGGAATTTTTTTGTGTGATTTTTAGGTTTATTTAGTATATTTTAAGCAAAAAATCGTAAAATTGAAAACAGAAATTTTTTTTATTATTATTAAAATGGGAAAAAACTGGTAAAAATGTACAAAAAAATTACATAAACGGGGCCCGCTCTGTACAAAAAATTTTCGAACAAATTCTCAATTTTTCAATTTTAATATGTTACTTTGTTATTCATGTTTGAAATGACCTTCAGGATAATAGATATTTTAATTTTTACAAAAACTAGAGCCCTCTATCTTAGTGACTATATGAAATTGCTTAAAAAAACAGTGATTATATTCACATAAAGGACTGTAAATTTTGAAATAATACAGCGATTGATAAATCTGAAGAACAAAACACTTCTACTGTTATACAAAACATTTACAAAAAGTTTCATTAAATTATTTTCAAAACTTTTTGAGCAATCGCTGTTCGCGTTTGAGTTTTTCGAAAAAAACACATTTTGAGTAAAACGCATTATAAAGTTTGACATCGTGTGTAAAGTTATGGCATCTTCTTTAGTTAAAATACTTGTAGTTTTTGTTCTAGTGAATGGAAAACAAAAAGCTTGGTACTTGTATTAAGCTAATAAGATGGTCTATAAAATAAAATCATAAAACAAATTTGTTAATTTTTGAAAAAAATCATGATTTTAGGGTAGTCGGATACCTTAAAGGGTGTTTAGAGCTAGAAACCGGCTCCTTGAGAAACTTATGCATTCAGTCTTTATTAAGCAAAAAACTTCCTTCTTTTTTACACGCTTTCATAAGTTTCACTTGTGCATGTATTGGAATCTTTGAACTCGATTTTTACCCACTTTAAAAGGTCAGATGAATTCGAAATTTTGCACACTTGTCAAGGTCCGATGACAATACAATAATTTCATAATTTTGCCCAATATCTTGATCAGGATAATTAAGAATACGATTTAAAGATTTGGCGACTAATTCCATATACCACTTCCACATTTATCAACTTATTGCATAAACCATTTTCAGATTTGGCGACTAATTCCATGTGCCATTTCCAGATCTGGCGACTAATTTAAGATTTAGCGACTAAAAGATTAAGGTGCAACCCTAAAACCGCAAGACTCGTGCATGTGAAAAAAATAATTTATGTTCAAACTTATAAATATTTTTTATTTTTATAAAGCAATATACGTTTAGAAGTGATGATACAAATTAACATTATAGCAATACGCTTAAAAGGTGATAAATGTATGTTCTAACTGCTAAATATTTTTTTTATTTTGATAAAGCAATACGTTTGGAAGTGATGCTATGAATTAAGATTAGTGCAATACGTTAAAAGATGATAATAAGATTGATATTTAATATTTCTTCTTTACACACTTTTATTAGTTAGACATGTATCTATAGAGACGGAATCTTTGAAATATAACGATATGGGACTCATCCGAGACCCCGTAAAGGGAGAGAATAAATACCCTTCAGACCCATTAATTAACATCCATTGAAGAGCAAGACTAATTCTAGCAGCCTCATAATTCCGGCTCCAAATATCAAACTCATGGATCAATTCAACAAAGAATAAATAATAGTTTTAAAAACTAAAAAAAAAAAACTTGCTTTTATCGCAGATTGAACTAAAAAATGAAAAATAAATTATAGTTTAAAAAAAACAACTAAAAAACACGCTTTTATCGTGAATCGAACTAAAAAGTAGAAAAATAATTCTTAATATAAGAATAAAATGATTAACGAGAAAATTAATGCCAATGTGATAAAAGCGTGGGGTGTGTGCTTTGTACTACATTTTTACACTAACTCAGCATTTCAGAATAGAACTAGTAAGAAATTTTAACAAAATTAATATAGAGCATATATAATTAATAAAAACAAATTGCAATGATTTTTTGTAACATTTTAATTTGAATGTATCAGTTTTTTTATTCTTAAATAAATTTTCCTACCTAAGAATATCTCGATTTAACAATTTTCAAAAATCTATTGTTAACTTTAACATTATGCGTATTAATAATCCTTTGCACTTTGTTGCATTAGTTAAATAAATTTACAATGTTTATGACATGTGAAATACATGTAAGGTAATTCGGGGGAAGACGCCAGTTTTTTATTAGTACTTTTAGGCGTCGATAGATGGCAATTTTGAGTCACTTGAGTTAAAAGTCTGGTCCGACATTGAGTGTGGTTTGTGAATTTATCTGAATTAATCGTCTTTAATTGGCCTTATTTTTCGATGTCAGTATTTTAAGTGGTAAGTACAACTTTTATAATATTCCGTTCCTCATATTTAAAGTTCATAAACGTACTTGTTATTTTAAATAAGATATTAGCAATAGAAGTGAGTTACGCATAATGTTACACATATGATGCATGTAAAAACGGCCATAACACTACACCAATAAGGAAATAAGCGTTAATGGCATCTACCCCCTATACATAGGAGAATACGCCACATAGTTCAGAAATAAATTAAATGAACTTAAATTTTTTTCATCTTATAACACATAGTATAAAATATAACTATGATTAATAATTGGGCTGTAAAGATGACACAGTGGATCCTCATAGGACGAGGATGTGCTAATGCTGAAGTCGACTACTACTTAAGCCTGCTGTAGACCGTTCTGCAAGAAAATTCATTTTTAGCAAACTAATTAAGAGTTTAAAATAATTTAATTTTTTTTTTGTTTTCTATAGTTATTGCTGTTTGACATTTAGTTTGGTAATGTTTGTCTTATTTTTTTATTTACTGTGGTATTGTTGCACCTTACTCCATGACTGGTGGCACCTTCCCCATATATATGGTGAAGATGTCACAATACTAAGAAGAGAATTAACTTGTATGCATAACCGATGAAATATTGAAAAATAAAGTGTATTTTTTTCATGGTCCTGTTATTTCAATTTTCAATGTACTGATCGAAAAATCCTTAAATGAGGTAATTTCCCCAGATTTACCTTATATGTATTTTCAGACATCTGTAATTAATTTAAACATTCATGTAATACATATTCCTCAGTAAGCTCAATAAGAGTCACACCCTTTTTTATGTTTTAAGATATTTTGCCCTCTTTAAATTTTTCCTGAGTTACTATGCATCTAAAGTGCTACTGATTTACATCTCTACGGATCCCATACTCAAAAAATATAACTTATGGCTGGTATTTATCTATTTGTCGAAACAGAGGAATAATATATTTTAACTAAGAAAAAGTTTTCACTGTAGTTAAAATAAATAAAATGAACGATAAATTTTATATAAATTAATAAACTAAAAATACTTTCAATCAGTAAAGAAAAAAAGCCTTATATTACTGAATTAATAAATTCATTTAAAACAGCACAGAGGATATATATTTTTTATCTCGTTATTTAATATCTTTGTTTACGGAGCAAAAAATATTAGACGGAGAATATTTTATTACAAAACTTAATAAATGTATTCATTACATAAATTTTACTGAGGAATTTGTTTAACGACTTAAATAAATGCGTTTCTTCTATGTTAACAATCTAATCAGGAATTGAAAGAAAAAATAATTACAATTTTTCTCACGAAAGAAAGAATATATACTGTTATCCATTGCTTCACGTTTATAACTAATTAACTAAACAATGTATTTTGATTTTTCCATTTACTGTTTTAAATTTTAACTAGTAATTTTAAAATTCTTAATTTAAATTTTTTTTTAATTATCAGAATAATATATTCTTTAAATGCAAGATATACGAAGATAAATGGGGGGGGGGGGATTATTTTCTTAAAATGTGCTGGTAAAAAATAAAGTGCAGCAGCAATCACTTAAAGAAAACCTATTTCCTGCTTGATGCTCCTCACATTCCATCAAAAATGCCATTTAAATGCAGTTAGGTCTGTGGTGAAAAACGTACTAGATGGCGCTTCCCGACGTTTTGTAGAAAGAAATTGACATTGTTTGTAAAAAGAAATTTGTAGTTATAGTTTCTGTGCTTTGCTTTAGGTTTGCTACAACGATGTGTTGTGGATAATTTTCTTCGCTCTTTAGGAGCTTATGTTAGAAAATTTAGAATTAACATGCAGAACTGAGAAAGTCTAAATATGTGTATGTAATGATTCTCTTTAATTTCTCTAAACAGCTTTTTTTTAATTTGTAATACTCCTGGCCTTCGTTACTCGCGCATAAGGGGTCTCAGGGGTGTTTCTCTAAAGTAGGGGTGGGCATTAAGTCGATCTCGATCGACAGGTGGATCACCAATACGTTTTGGGGGACCGCCTAAAGATTAGTAAGTAATTATATACCGAAATATTCAAGACTGTTTGAAGCATGCAGAAGTCTTCTACAGACTATAATTACAAGAATTAACTTTAGATGAAAATGTTTTATTTTTTAATATATTTTGAATTGTTTGATTATAAATGCATCATTTTGTAAGAATCTCGCCTCCACTCTTAAATGTGTGGAAGAAAGGGAAGGAAGGTTAACCATATTCACAATCACTTAATTTATTTATGGCACAAATCACAACACAAGTTCGATCAATCAAAACTAAGAGATGCACCCATTTAAACAAATATGAAGACAATTAACGAGGTATGCGAGGTATGAAAAGACTTTAATTACTAGTAGCACTTAATTCAATTCAATTACTTGGACTTCCTAGCTATCTAATATACATTAAAGCTTAAGTGACAGATCGTCACTTTAATTATTAAAATTTATCAATTACTAATTATCTGCGTAACACTTTAAATTCGTTTAATCACTGCTCCGCTAGCAGCCTACCCTATTTCTCTTTTTCTAACCTGAAAGCCTAGACTTTAAAATGTAGTTGTGATCGTGGTAGCCGAGTGGTACAGGTATCGGATCGTGGCAGGCATGTCATGAGTTCGAGCTCAGTACCACTAAAGACCCGCTGCGTAGGGAAGCGATGCACGTTAAATCTGTCGAGAGCTCAAACGTCCTCCCGTTGGTGTGGGGGTGCCAGCTCAGGTGTCATCCACGTCACTTGACCATGGTTCAAAATTACGTGGTCCGTCGCCAAAAGACCTCGTGTAGCTGAACAGTGCGACGTTAATATTCAATCAATCAATTAAAAAGTAGTCATAATTTGCAAGTTCGCGTTCTCTTCTTCAGAAGAAGCGTTCTAATAAAATAATTTTTAAGGACCAAAAATTCCCCAAGAGGATTGTTAGTGAGAAGATCGCGGATAGAGCCGTTACAATTTAATGTTATTACATTTGTGGCTATTGTTATTATATTTGTATCTTGCGTTTTGCTTTAAGCGTGATTTTAAGAATGCGAGTTTTCTTTTTATTTTAGTTTTGTAGAAATGTACAATTACCGTATTTATTATTAAGTTATAATTAATATTGTAGACTTTTTCTTATCTTACCCCACTTACGCCATTGGGTAGACCGCAGCACCTTGGAAAAATTAGAAGTGGCCCGTACCTTGGAAAAGTCTGCCTACTCCTGCTCTAGAGGGATGAAAATACAAACAATATTCATATATATGTAACTCTTTGAAATTAAAACTAAATAATTCGAATTTTGTACACATTATTTATAAAGGAATGGGGTTTCAGAAAAATATAAAATGTTTAAAATATAATCCTAATTTTAAGAATTATAAGCATATGAAAATAAGAAACATTTCTAGAAAAAAATATTAATTAAGTTTTACGTTGCGCATGCTGTTTTCTAAAATAGTAGCTTTAATTACTAGCAATGAAATGATTTACAAAGTTAAATTTATTCCCTTATTACACTGTAGTATTTTTATATTAGTAGAATAATAAATTATATTTTTTAAAAAATAAAAAAAATTACATTTTCAAAATTAAAAAAAAAAAAAAATTTCAATATTTTTCAAATATTTTGAAATGTAAATGATATATTATTCTTAAATGATGCAGAGCTTAAAGAGTATGATACATTTTATAATTCCATAAAACTTTATACATCAGAGGCTACTCATTTAGAAAATGGCACGTGTGCAACGTAAAAATTATTTAATATTTATTACAAAACTATTTCTTATTTTCATATGCTTATAATTTTTAAAATTATGACTATATTTCAAACATTTTGTACCTTTTTGAAGCCATAATCCTTTGGAAATAATGTGTAAAAGATTCGAATTATTTAATTTAAATTTAAAAGAATTATACTTGTTTGAAAATTGTTTATATTTTCACCTCTCGAGACAAAATTAACACCCCTGAAACCCCGTAAATAATTAATTAGCTTACCCCCATAACGGGATAATCGTAACTGTGCCTCTTGAAAAGTATCAGCTCTGCGTTTTTAAAGTAAGCTTACTAATTTGCTATTGTACGATATCTTTCTACTAATAGCATGCTCCATCAACGGAAGTCAAGACTTTGGAACTTCCGCTTGCCGCTTTATACAAAACCCCGAGACTCTGGAAAATCCTTCTCTTTTGTCTTCGTCACAATGTAGTAAGCACGTATGTTTTATTTGTGCTTTGTGCCATCCATCTTCGTTTGTGAGTGTGTTGTTAATGTGTCTAAGTGTTAAATAAAGTGGATTAACCGTAAACAAGACTATCTCATCAATACCACAGCCATATTACATTAACAATTTAAATAATGATCCAGATAAAGAAATTCTTTACACTCGCCACGTCTTTATATGTATATAGAACAACTTTAAAGCATTAAAGAAGAATAATGACTAGCGGATTTATTTTAGTAGGTCTTATTAATTCATAGTTATTTATTACGGTTATAATTACCACTGGCGTAGCTAGCTCTAAGGGGGCCCTGTATCAAAATTCCTTCGGGGCCCTTTTTAGATATGGTGCCCTATTAGTGGGACATGTAGTTACACATGTTGGAGCCCCTGTAGCTTGGGGCCCCGTATCATTGATACAGCTGATACGATGGTAGCTACGCCCCTGATAATTACTAAACACGCATTGTAATGTAAGATGCGCAACAAGGTCTTTTGAAAAAGGCAGGATATTTTGCGGAACATAAACTTTCAGGTTAATGTCAAGACCCGTCGACACAGAAGATGTACCTTAAGAACTCCCACATCACATCCCTTGTTACTGTAGGTGTTATTTCCTTCAAAATCAAGACATTCAATCACTAAAAGTTGAAGTAATTGTTTCAGTGTGTGACGGCCCTATCCGCAAACCTCTCACTAACAATCCTCTTGGGGAATTTTTGGTCTTTAAAAACTATTTTATTAGAACGCTTCTTCTGAAGAAGAGAACGTGAACATGCAAATTAAGACTACTACATAAAGCCTAAGCTTTCAAGTTAGAGAGTGAGAGATAGGGTAGGCTGTTAGCGGAGCAGTGATTAATCAAATTTGAAGTGTAACGAAAATATTTAGTAATTGATAATTGTAATAATTAGGGAGACGATTTGTCACTTGAGGTTGAATACAGATTATATAGTTAGGAAGGCAGAGTACTTGAATTGAAGTAAGTGTGTGTGTTACAGGTAATTAAAATCTTCTCATACCTCGCGTACCTCGTTAATTGTCTTCATATTGCTTAAATTGGGTGCATGTCTTAGTTTTGATTGATCGAATTTGTGTTGTGGTTTGTGTCGCAAATAAACTAAGTGATTTTGAACATGGCTAGTCTTTCTTCCCTTTCTCCTACATCTTTAGGCGCGGAGGCGAGATCCTTACAAGTGTATTATAGCCATATGACAGAAAACATTGTCTTATGGTTTTTGGAGAGATGCGACTAAACTTATTTCCCATAGACATTTCAAAATGGAATGGTCAGAAATATCTGGAATATTGACGTGTTTGAACATGTCCACAGGCATTGTTTTCGTGTTGATTCTAATGACACCCGATCGACGATGTCAGATGAAGATCCACGAAATTAATCGTGGCAAAGAGCTAGTTTACGTCTGTAGCAAACTGCAGCTTTGAGCACCAATGCAAGTGGACAGTACGTTTTTGTCCCTTTCCACCCCAATTTTGTGGTAGAAGACCCCGGGAGGTGCTCAAAGTCCTCTTACCTCTCTTCCCCTTCCAACAACCTCACAAGTAGACAGGCTATTTAGAATACCCCCATGCTACACACAGGCACTATTCATTAACAAACATTCATACCTTCTCCAGGATTCGAACCTAGGCCCTACGGTCCTGCAGCCAACGGCACTAACCACAATATCTTCTGGTTGGCCCACAGGTATTGTAACAACAGTTTACAATTTTTAGTGCAGCTAGCCTCTTGATATTAATTCGAATTCACATTTCGAGTCGGGCAACAATTTCTATGAATGCTTTTATTTAAAAATATGATATATATTATAAAAACAAATTGTTATTAATGGAATATCGCAGAATATCCATTTATTTAAAACATCCTGCTTCAGCCAAAGCAACACATTTAAGATAAAATAAATTTATGTGAATAAAATTTTTATAAATACTAGCGTTATATAAACAAAACTCAATTTTTTTTAAAACCTATCCATTGATAAATTTTTTAAAATATTCGCTTAAACAAGAATTCAGAATATTATCAGAAATAAAGTTAACCTACACAAACTTTTATAACACCTTTTAAAAGAATTATTTTTTACTGCATAGAGCCAAGAAAACATTTCATGTTTCTTTTAACTTTCTTCTTGGTAGAATTCAAAAAAGGGAAAACCCATCAAATATTCTTGATATCTCCATGAATTTTACTTCAAAAATCTTTGCATGACATTTACATCTCCGAACAGACTCTTCGCCTTTTTATTAGAAATCCGGAAATACTTTTTAATATTGCATCGATATTTTGAACTAAGACCAAGGGGAACTTTTTTTTACAAAGCAGAATTTTGAACAACCCCATCACTTCCAAATGTCGGATTTAGACACAAAGTGTTGAAAGTCGAATCTCGAGAGAAATCGGATTTTCCAAAAGGAAAACTCACTTGAGACCTTCCATGTTTTGATGTAAGCCAATTCTTCAGCAATAGTTTTATCAAAGGCGCAGATGCAGACATTTTATTGGTCCAGCAGTTCTCCGTTAGCCAAAGAAAAGCCAGAAACGAAAAGCAGATTGAAGTAGCGAAAAGTTCGCAGTAATTCGATTTGAGAACAGAAGAAAGGAATTTTATCTCTTGTCTGGTGGTAAATAACTGCACTGACCCATGAAGGACTTAGAACTCTATCAGAAATATTGTAGGTTTAAAAATAATTTTTCATTGTTGTTCCGGGTTGTTATAGTTATATTGTTACAATGTCACAATTTTTTAAATGGTAAATAAGATCAGAAAGCCCCGTATGAGGGCATTCTTTTGTATAACTAGATACGTTCTACATACCTTAAAACACAAGTAATATAAATTTTTTTTAAAGTCAATTCCTACTTAGATCAACTAAGAAAATTTTTATTTTAGCTACTTTTTATTAAATAGTTACAATTAATATACATATGCATATACATATGACAGAATCACAACATTAAGTGGTAATTGATTTTTATTAATTATCATTAAAGTATCGTACTCTCATCCAAAACAATCGTGTCTATAAAATTTCAGTTCAACTGAATGCTTTAAAACGTGAGAAAAAAATCTTTAAAAGTTTTGACACAAGTCGCCAAAAGGGTCGCTAAGTCGCCAAAAATGATGCCAACGTGGCTGATTTTGTAATTTTTTGAATAATTAATTTTAATCAATTAATTTTTAATAATTATAGTTAAATTATTGTATTGTCATCCAAAATAATTATGTATAAAAAATTTCAGCTCCATTGAGCGCTTTAAAATGTATTTTATTAACGATTGAAAATTCCACCAAGATAAATAAATAAATAAATATATAGAAAATGTGAGCTAATAGTGTGTGTGTGTGTGTAGGAATTGAAAAAGAAATTAATTTCACATGAATATTTCAATTGTGAACTAAAGAGCTAAACCCTAATTTACGGGTTTTATCGGTGGGCTGTCTCATCAATTTTAAATTCGATTAGTGACAAGAATCGCACCTGAGCTACCACTTTACTCAACAAACTTTTTACAATCACGCCAACTCGAGAACTTTGAGATCTTACTAAAAAAATTCAGATAAAACTGTTCGTGAAAAGCTACATTATGGATACAACTTTCTATGAATAGCGGAACGAGTAAAGCACAAGTGGACATTTTTTCTTGCTTGAATAATAAAGAAGTAAAGAGGAGCTTCATGACACAATTTCTTACACTTATTTTTAACACCATTTAAAAGAATTGTTATTTGGCTTAAAATTACTTGCAAAATACTTGCTTTTCTTTATTCTTAACTAAACTAATTATTCTAACTTAAAAAACTTACGTGTAACTTAATAAAGTAATTTAAGATAAATAAAAATGCAATCTTTATAGATAATCAATTTATCATACGAGACAAAGGCGATCTAAAATGAAAGTGATAAAATGATTAGTTTTTATTCTGTATTTGAAAATATTTAAAAATTCAAAATCACGGAAGAAGAGAGAAAATGTCACTAATGGAAGGGGATGATCAGAGATGCTATGATTGGAGCAAATTCCGTTATTAACCGCTTGAAGCCAACGTTTCTTGCTGAAAATGTTGACGGATGAAGCATTCTTTGAGCGTAATGCTATGCACAATAAGCAGAACCTCCATTTCTGGTCGCTGAATAATCCTAGATGTACTGTCGAAGTTCGGCATCAAGTTCACTGGTCGATGGTTCTGGTGCGGAGTATTCAAAAACAGACTGATTGGCCGATATTTTACGAGGATACGTTAAGAGGTCTCAGGGGTGTTAACTTTCTCTAGAGAGGGCTGGAAATATAAACAATATTTAAATACACATAATTCTTTGAAATAAAAATGAAATAAATCGAATCTTTTACACATTATTTTTAAAGGAATGGGGCTTCAGGAAAGTATAAAATGTTTAAAATATATAATCATAATTTTAAAAATTATAAACATATGAAAATAAGAAACATTTCTATAAGAAATATTAATTAAGTTTTACGTTGCGCATGCTATTTTCTAAAATAGTAGCTTTAATTATATATACTAGCAATGAAATGATTTACAAAGTTAAATGTGTCCTTATTACACTGCAGTAA
Organism: Trichonephila inaurata madagascariensis; assembly: GCA_019973955.1. Lineage (NCBI taxonomy): Eukaryota > Metazoa > Arthropoda > Arachnida > Araneae > Nephilidae > Trichonephila > Trichonephila inaurata. The sequence goes on from BMAV01007923.1 coordinate 467,852, forward strand.
TTTTATATTAGTAGAATAATAAGTTATATTTTTTAGAAAATAAAACAATTAAATTTTCAAAATTTTTAAATTTTTTTTTTTTTCAAATATTTTGAAATACACACAAAAGATATATTACTCTTAAATGATGTAGGGTTTAAAGAATATGATTCATTTTAAAATTCTATAAAGTTTTATACACATCAGAGGCTACTATTTTAGAAAATAGCGTGCGCCAACGCAAAAATTGTTTAATATTTATTACATATATTCATATGCTTATAATTTTTTAAATTATGTTTATATTTCACACACATTTTGTACTTTTTTGAAGCCATTATCCTTTGTAAATAATGTATAAGAGATTCGAATTATTTAATTTAAATATAAAAGAATTATGCTTGTTTTTGAAAATTGTTTATACTTCACCCCTCGAGAAAAAGTTAACACCCCTGAGATCTCTCAACGAGATACCGATACTTGTCATTAATAAGGAACGTACAATTCGATTTTCTAGAAGATTTGCTTTTGAGTGACCGCCGGAATGTATGCTTCCAATACATTGGCACCCTGCCGCACCGCACAAGGTATCACGTATCACACAGTACATTCGAGATACATTCCAGCAGCAAGTCATCAGGTATGGTGGTTGCATCGAATGGTCTTCACTGTCATCTTACCTGCAGAGATACATCAAATAAAGGGTGTATGCAACTCCTCCATCAGCACTGCAAGAACTTCGAAACTGAATGACGGATGCTTGTGCCAGCGTGTCACGAGCCATGTTGAAGAAAGGGCAACGGGAAATGAAAATTCGTGTCCAGGGATTTTCCAGAAACTAAGGCATCCCATGCAGTGCCGCTGTCAGGCTGGCCAGACCACTTCTGTTCGTAATATCAAACACATGTTGTAGTACATCCTTTCGATAAAATTTTTTATGTCTCATTAGTGAGTTGCTACTTCGTTTCGTTTTCTCTGTTTCTTTGCTCCCTAGCTCTCAACTATGGCATTTGCTATCCTTGCATTCCTATGTGATTCCGAGCCGTCTCTGTACCTCCTACACACCCTACAAGTTTGCCGGTCTGGTAGCGAATCCCCGCCCCCCTCCGCATATTGTATGCAGGTAATCTCCGTATTCCACGACACTTCTATAGCATGGATTCAAAGCGAACTTTATCAAATTTGAAATTAGGGAAAATCCTTTTAAACAGCTCAATAAACATGATAAAGCTTTTAAGTGCGATAGATTCCTCATATGACATTTTTCATTTAAGCGCTTGCGTATTATTTTCTTCTTGAGTTTTCGTGAATTATTAATGTGCTTTACACTTTAAAACTTTAATCATGTCTCTCTTTTGACTAGGCATGTTAAACATTTTCGGGGAAATAGTATTCAACATCTTTCAAAGAAATTATGATTTTTTTCATTTTGTTGAATTAATCTGAAGCCCTTAACAAATGTCTTGCGAAAATAACAAAATATATCTTAATTATATAAAATAGTGATAGTTTAGTAATAACGAAGAGTACATTGCTTAATTTTTATATATTAATATGTATTACTTCTTATAAGAAAATTTTAATAAAGATACTTATATTTTAGCTGTGAAAATAAAATAACATGTCTTTTTAAACTTCTGCTACTTAATAGTTTTTTGTTTTGTAATACACGGATCTGCATAACATGGCAATTTTTTGGAACGTATATCCAGGGTCATGCGGGCATTACCTGTATATAAAGTTGTTTCTAGCAACCAAATTCTGGACTGGTAAGTTATAAAGTCTTTTCTCTCAAATGATTTAATAACGAAATGGTTTATTATGACATTAATAAACGCTAAGTTAATGAGTCCTGCTGCAGACAAATATTCACATATAAGAATGCCTCTGTCACAGTGCTTCTCAAACTTTCAATATTCGCGACCCAGTATTCAATCATAATTTTCATCGTGCCCCCTTCCGTTCAATAACAGTGTATTGATTTCAATAATATTATTCTTTGACGCTAAATCTATAATACGACTTTAACCTCTTAAGTGACACCGGCGTTTATAAACGTATTGCTCAGCGAAAGCATTAATTTTCTAGTCGTATATATACGTCTTTCCGAAGTACGATCTTTTCTGAGCAATGCTAGCTATAAAATTTTTCCAAAGTTTTTGGAATGCAATAAAAGGACCTTGACAGTGTTGACGAAGGATTTATTTATCTCAGAGGATTTGCTCCGTCCCCCCCAACCCCCCCCATCATATTCGCGTGTCTGTGTGGAAAATGGTGACATTGGAGAGCAAATCGCGTAACTTTTAATCAGCAGTTAAGGGATTAATTATGGCCGTGGTAGCCGAGTGGAATAGGTATCGGATCATGGCTTGCCTTGTCACGAGTTCGAGCCCAGCACCACTAAAGACCCGCCGTGTAGGGCAGCGATGCACGTTAAATCTGTCGAGAGCTGAAACGTTCTCCCGTTGGTGTGGTGTGGTAGTTAGGAGAGGGGGGTGCCAGTTCAGGTGTCGTCCACGTCACTTGACCATGGTTCCAAATTACGTGGTCCGTCGCCAAGAGCCCTCGAGTAACTGAACAGTGCGACGTTAATATTCAATCAATCTCAAGGGATTAATTGTAAACCGTTCAAATTATCAAGATAAATGTTAATACAGGACCATGGGTCACACTGATAATTATCGAGCTTGTTCTTAACTTAGTATTATTAAACTAATTATAAAATACATTGTATAGTACTGATACATTTATAAGTGTATTATATCAGTGTAAATGTGTATTTTATTTTTTATTATGTCAGAATGTATTTTGTTTGTTTCCTTTCAGTAAATTAATGATTGTTTAAATAATATTTTGTCTTCGACTTTTCAATATGCTCGCATCCCCCCCCTGTAGAATTATTACGCCCCCTAGGGGGCGCGACCCACATTTTGAGAAACGCTGCTATGTCACCATGCTTTGTAGCTGCTTAACCCAGTGTTCATACGATTAAGTTTCTAATTTTCTTTTTCAATGGGAATTCTTCACAACTTTCCTAAACATGAATTTTTTATCGCGTCGAATTAGTTCTTTTATCCCACCGAAAGTCCACTTTTTGTCCTTTTCGATTGGACTTTCCTCTTTAAGGCATTTAATCACACAGTAAGCAATTGTCATGATATGGCTAATTACCTAATTTGGCAACGTTCCGAAGCTATTTACCATTTTTTTTTTTTTTTTTTGATAAAAAACTAATCAGTTCTTAAACACTATTTGCTATTTTCTTACGCGGTAACTAGTCATTTTTTAAAATATTTAAAAATAGAATATTTTCGTGAAGTAAATAAAGGCCTGTTAAATGATATTTTAAACTTCTTCTCAACGTAAGAAACAGCAAACTGATGAATTCATTCGGAAAAGTTTTTTGTTCGATCATTTTTGTGACACTTTCACAGTTGTTTGCATTTTCATTTTATAAGCAAATGAAAGCAAATTACAGTGGATTTTATCATTTAGAAATAAATGTAGAAGACATGAAAAAAATTGACTTTACTTTTGAACTAAATTTTAGCTGTAAGGCTTTTTCTACAATTTTCTGAAGTACTTGTTTAGTTTTGAGAGCCAATTTATTTTGCATCAGTAATCTTTGGGAAAGTATATTTATAGAACTCATATATGATTACTTCCAAAGCTTGTCACCATGGCTTACAAACACGTTTCATCATCACGCAGTCATGTCATGTACAATAAGCTGGAGTGAATAATGGTTGGTCGAGAATAATTCTGTCAGTAGTAAGTGAAGGCCTGGAAGGATTATCATACGTGACTGATTTTTGTGATCGAAGATCATCATATTCGCAGATAGATTCCAGTCAAATATAATCTCGATTAAACAGCTATATGTGTGTTCACTAATATATTGTTTATTGATATGTGAGAAAGTACCATTTAAATCGTAGTTTTTCAATTACTACTATTAGTTCACTCTCTCCTATATATATATATATATATATATATATATATATATATTTGGAGAGTAATGTACATATTTATATATTTAGAAATATTGTTTTTAATTATATACAACGTAATAAATTTCTGGTGTCAAAAAAATCATAAGTAATAAATAACTATAAACATTTTACTAAATATTGCTTAAATCAGAAATACCCAATTAATTTTATTAATAGTTATATGAATAAAGCTATTCAAAATAGTTAGGATTAAAATTCTGAGATTGATAATAGTTTATTACTATAAACTTAAATATTTCATATCGATATCTCCATAATCTAATATTAGATAAAATTACTTATTATTATTTTATTCATATTTATACTCTAGTGTTATTAAAGTTATGCTATAATTTGCAACTCTTATTAATTTTTAGTTCCATTCTTTTTATACTTTTGTTAAGTGCTACATTTCAGCCATTCACATGATTTAAATCTGCATTAGGGTCCAGAATCTGGCAATAACTTATTTATTGCACTCAGTTTAAGCGCGGGATCTGCATTTTTAAGTGTAATTTTTAGGTAAGTTACCTCTATCTTGTAATGGATTTAGATATTCCTATCCATTACTTTCAATAGGTTTTTGCTCAGTATTATTTACATAAAGGGGGAAGGTTGGCT
>BMAV01007923.1:482443-527271 GCA_019973955.1 Trichonephila inaurata madagascariensis
TCGGGAAATTTTCCAGTCCAACAGAAATGCAACCGTGTGTCAAATTGTGGGGAATCTTAATCAAGGAACAGTTACTAATGTCTCTGAACGAACTGTTCACACCTCAAATTGTATAGGTAATGGTAATGACGACCTATTCGAAAGCCGTTGCTGTCGGTTTCGAACAGGAGCTGATGTCTTCAGTTCGTAAAGAAACACAGGGATTGGACAGTAGATTACTGGGAAAAGGTCATGTGGTCCGATGAATCACGTTTTCAACTACACCATGCAGATGGTAGAGTGCAAATATGGAGAAAATAGAACAAAAACTTGAATCCTACACCCGCATTGCCACAATTTTCAAGCAGGTGGAGATAATACTGCGGTTTTTGGCATTGCATGGATCCCTTTATTTGTGTGGAAGTATATCTGAATGCCCAAGAGTACTTAAGTGTAATTGAGGATCAAGTACATTATGTTATGTTAATCAAATGTTATTACGCCTAGAATGGACATTTACAGGTGGTCAATGTTCCCCGCTATGCAGCTTGTATTGTCAACGGATGGTTCGAAAAGCCTGGAAGAGACTTTGCTTAGTTGACCTGCAGAATCACCAGGTCTCAAACCAGTTGAGAACCTGCATGATTAGATTGGAGATGCATCAGGCAGCTGGATCTTACCCTATTGAATCTGAAAATATTGGAAAGTGCAATTTATCGAATACGGTCTCAGATTCCTCATAGCATCTACCCACATCTCATAGAGTTCACGGCAAGAAGAATCCCGTGCAGTATTAAGGGCAAAAGGGGATCCAATTTTGTATTGAAGGGTGGTTAAAATAATTCGGCCACTCACACTGTGAGTATATACATACATTACTGTTAATACATTCTAACTTGTTATTATTACTAGTACATTAATGTTGAAATCCTTTGGTATTCTGGTGTCTGTATAATCCTGCTTGTTAATATTTTGATCATAATAATTGTCTTTTAAGTGTATTATCAGTAGTTGCATATTTTGAATTTCTCAAGTAATTTGATTAGGTTTAAATAAATTCAAGTGTAATTTAATTAAAAAATTTACTATTTGAGTTTTAAAAAATCACTGCTGAAATTTATCGAGATTTCAATATTGAAATGTTCATTAAAATTTCGAGTTTTTAAGAGAGATTAAATATTTTAATAATAATAATAATAATTCATTCTCAAAATATTTAGTTTGGAAATCATATCAAAAATTCATGCAGACTCAAAATAAAATGTTTCAATACAATTTTTTTTAAAGAAAAAAGTATTCGATTGTTCATAGTTGCAGAAAAACTACTGTGAACTAATTTATATTTTCGCATCGTTCTTAAATCGAGTTATAATATTTTAAATATTTCTAATGCTAAAAGGCTTCTTATGTTACTTTCGTTCCTGTACGATTGAATAATAAATGAGATCTCTCTCTCTTGCCCAGAGTATAGAGAATATTTTAAAAATAGATAGACAATATTTCTCTTGCTGTATAAAGAGAAAAATTTGAATCCAGTTGCCTTTAGATATGAGCATAGATCGGAATAAGATATTTTCGTTCCCCTATCGTCAACTGTTTGTCTGGAAACAATATTCTTGTTTTCCTTAGGCTTTTATGTTCAGTAAAAAAAGATTTCAATTTCCAATAAGAATTTCCAAGGTAAGATGCAAAGAATACTTCTGAAGAATGTACGATAAAAGAATAAAATCTCAAAAGAACAGATTATATTTTCTGTTCTTGTATTAATCTAATTTTAAGTGCCTGATGTTTTCTTTTCATCTTTCTTACAATATTTCATTTTTGAATCAAGAATAATGGGTACTATAAGAATGGATTGCTTTAAAGTCTTAAAGAAATGTACAATGGAATCTGCAATGTATGACAATTTCTGTTTTCATATGATTTTTAATTTTATCACCATAAAGAATGATTTTGATGGAAATGAAAGAAATCAGATTCATATTTCTAAATAAAATTTTTTAAAAACTACATATTTCCGTTATTAGCTCGTTCATTTTCATCCTTTTTTATTTGTTCATTTTAATATTTTCTGGGACATAAGCAATATACTGTTGTTGTTGTTACTTATGCCACCTGATCGACAGTAATATCAGATCAAGGTCCAAGAAGTTCGTCGTGGCGAAGGGCTAAATTTTTACGCCTGTCGTTAGCTTTATTTTTGTGCACCATACAGGTGACAGCACGAGATTTGTGGCTCGGTTACACCTCAATTTAGAGGGCGAATACCCTGGGGGTGGTCAGGGGCTTCCCACTTCTCTTCCCTTTCTACCAGCTTCACGAGAGGACTGGCGGCTCCATGGCTATTAAGAGTACCCTCATGCCGCGAAGGCACTATACATTTACTAACACTCGTGCCTTCTCCGGGATTTGAACCCAGGCCCTACGGAATCGCAGTCAGCGTCACTAAACTCTATGCCGGATGAGTGGTTAAAAATACATTAGAAAATTGTAATGATATTTAAAACCATTGACTGTAGCTTAACTTGGTAATAAAAATTCATGGTATACATGCCACCAGCTACATGCTAAGTGAACGTTAATTGAAGAAATTAATAGCTAATATATGACATTTCACCACCCCATGAATAATTTACGTCATAATTGAAAAATTTTATTAATACGTAATTTCAGATATCTCTCTTATAACCTTTTAATTTATGAAGTATTCTTCCTCCTAAATAATTTTAATAAGCCTTTTTTTAAAATCTTTCTCATTTTGTGGTTTAATTTAACTTCAATGCAATTCTAACCCTCCACCTTTTTTTTGTTCGGATGAGAGTAAGTTACATTGATTTCATACTATAAAGCAACACAATAGCTATTGGTAACGGATGTCGCAATGTTGAACGTTGTCTGACGATTACAACTGCGTTAGCAACCCACTTTCCAAAATACAGCACCATGCCAACGGCGGGAAGACTTTGAGTTCGACAGATTTGCAATTCGACAGGCTTGTCTTCAGTGGCACCAGGACTCGAACCCGTGACACTCCAGTCACGAGTTCACGATCATCACTACTAGGCTACCACGTGGCCACGTTTTTCACTTTAAAGTTATTCATAAAAGAAGAAAAGGGGGGTAAATGCAATTTATAAACCATCTTAATTTTTATGTAGGTATTCAATATTAGATATCATGCTGACAATTGAAGAATCGGCAGGAACTTATTTAATTTTTTGTAATTTTTCTCGTTGTGTCACCGTTTTGAAATCAGGCTGGGGATAAGTTTTAGTGGGGACGTATATATAAAGCAAATATGTGTATTGTAGGTTATGCAATAAAGCTTGAAAACCATGTATAAAATATAATATATACACTGACCTCCAAAAGTTAAGGTACAACGCATTTTTTTGAAGCTCGCCATTAAAAAAATGGCAGTAACAATTAATTTCCTTGTTTATATGAATGATAAGCATATACTTTAAGAAAATTTATATGAAAAAAAAAACTATTGTCATAAATTTTATTTTAAAGAAATGGACATTTAAGTAGAATGTGCAAAATTCAACTTACGTTGCTTGGTGTGTACGTTATGTGTATGATTGTTGATCATCAATAGTTGTTGGTAATTTCTTTCATAATACCTAGGAGTGTCTAGAAATGTCTTGGAGAAATTATTTACTCGATTCATTTACCTGGCAGTTACTGGGATGAATGGAAAAAGGTTTGTCACAAGCTGATACCACTAGAGTATCTCAAATTGGCTCCTAGTGTGACCCAATAATTGTAGGATCAATTGGGATTTAAAGACTTTGTATCTTGAAGACATCTTCCAGGTCAATCACGAGTTACAACACCTGCGAGGGGCTGTTTTCTTGCTATTTCAGGCTGAATGAGAAAAAGCGCTTCAATGCCTCAGTTCATTGTAGATCATTTTGTCATATCCAGAACAAAAATTTTCATTACAATGGTTCAAAAGCACTAAGATGCCTTAGCTCGTTGCAGATCATTGTGTCGTATCCGGAACGGGAATCTTCATTTCAATGGTGCAAAAACATCTTCACAATGCAATTCTCTACGCAAAACGACCAGTTATGTGCGTTCCTTCAAGCCATCGACAGGTATGTGCTCTTTATATTGGACAGACGAACACGTTTCCTGGGACAGAAAGCAGTGGACTTCTGTACTCTTCACAGAGCGGTCGAGGTTTACACTGAAGAGCCATTCAGAGCGTCTGCTGATCCAGAGGGAGCAACGCACCAGATACAACCAATCCAACATTGTTTAAAGACACAATTGCAGAAGTGGGGAATTATGGTTTGGGTAGAGATTACATTGACCTGCATGTGATCCTTGGAGGAATTCTAACTGGAGTGAGATTTTGCGGTGAGATCATTGACACATAGACCACTGCTATTGGTAATGAATTCATTCTGATGAATGATAATGCGCGAAATTACAGAGCTGTGCTTGTTGAGCATTATCTTCAGGATCATAGTATGGAACGAATGGAATGACCAGCTCAATCTCTAAACCTGAATCCAATAGAGCATATTTGGGGCTACCTTTGTAGATGTGTTGGGCCTTCAAGTCAGACTGCAAGGTCCTTATATGAGACGGAACCAGGGTGTCTTCACATTTGATCCTCATTTCCCATTTTGATATTCAGTAACTTAATTGGCAGCATGGAAATATGTCGATGCCACCATTGCATTGCAGTTAAGAGTGGACATATTTTCTATTATAACTCATTTTTGTAATGTTTCCAAGCTATCTGTCCTCATAAATGTGTGATATTTAGCTCCCCTCAAACAGCAATTTTTTCTTTCACAACAGTGCTTTTTTTGTTGTAAAGTATGTTTGAGTTAAACTTATGAAAATCTATGTGTAGTATTCAATAAGAAAATGTTAAGTGCACGCTTCTACGTAATTTCTTGTTTCTATGTTCAATCATTTTAAAATTCGACACATTTAACAGGTTGTACCTCCACTTTTGGAAGGCAGTGTATATGTTTGGATGACAAAATGTTTAAGAAAATCAGCATGTTTATGTAAATTATACATCAAATAGAATCTGATTTATAATTTACATAAAAAACACAGGTACACAAGTAATTTTGAATGCAATAAGGGAATAATATAACACATTTTCCTCGAAATTCGTGAAGAGAAGAGTATTTGTGTGATTATATTATCCAGGAAATAATTTTTTTTTCGGGCTCTTTACAAAGAATAAAAAAAAAAAAAAAAAAAATAGAAGCATAGAATCGAAAAAAAAAGCTTCTTGCAAATCCTTTATTTTTCTTAAATCCCATAAAATACAGACCTAAAGAGATTGTTAACTCGAAACATGACTACCATGTTTGTGCTTGTTTAGATTTAGTTTTTTAACATTAAATCGAATTCAAATTTATTTTGAACAACCACTGTGTTGCTAGTATTCTATTAAAAAGATGTGGTGAATATCCAACTCGTGACGTAAGGATTTTAGAAAGGAATTTTCAAAAAGATGCTTTTTATTTGGAAAAAGTTTCGTTAGGGCTGAAATAAATGTAACTGGATGCACGAGATATCTTAAAAACGCATTTTTTTTTATATCGTTTGGTACTTTTTTTCTCAAAAAAATGTTATTTCTCTGGAATATAATTTATTTTCTTAAAATAATGTTCGACATATATGAATAAGTAAATGTTACTAAAAACAGTATAATCTATAAAATAATTTTAATTATTAGAATTTGTTACTCGATATTTAAAAATTTAAAGTAGGGCTATTTTCATATTTAAAAACTCTGTTATTAATTTAAACTGGTACATTTTTAAGATATTAATCAAACATGATTCATTGATATGTGAAAATATTTTCAACCCTTTTTTTAATTCTATTTTTTTTTTTGTCTTCAAAAGTAAAAAGATAAAGTGACTTATTAATGAAAATTGTAATTTGGAAAATGTGCGTTTTCTGGATATAAATACATATCGCATTTCGAGTTAAAAATTAAATTAGACTTTTAATTTTCAAAATTGGATGTTTTTAAGACCATCCAAAATTTAGCTGTAAAATTTGTTTAAAATAGCTGTAAAATCTCTTAAAATAAGTTTCATCACTTTTATTTTTAAATCGACACGATATTTATATTACTTATAAAAATACATTTATTTTAATACGTGAAACTTCTTTAAAAACTCCTACGACATTCTGTGCTTTACACAGTTTTCTGTTTGACAAATTAAGTTACCAAGCACGCAAAATAAGTTTATTTTAAAGTGAAGTCAGACACTTTCTCGATATTCGTTTTGTAAGAGTATTTTCTGAAAAGTATTTTGTTTGTCTTGTCAGAAACTCAAGTTTTCTTTTAAAAACAATGGGCACCTTACTTTGTTGTTCACTCCTACTGCTTTTTGGGTTTTCATTTAATTTCCTCCGAGCCTTTCATGTATGTTCCGAAAACTTTCGTAACTCCCTTGGGAAATTGTGTCTTCTTTTTTCCTGTTTACTTACAGAAGTATGACAAAAGCTTAGAGAGTTAAAAGATACAAAGCAATGAGTTGGTATTTTCTTTTGTGATGTCTTATGTTTTATCTACAAAACAGTTAATAGATTTATGCTTTGTGAGCTTTTTTTCAATTTAAGAGACATAAAAATGTGTTGATTTAGTGGCATTTTCTGAGGTTCTTTATTTTCTTTGTTTCGCTTAGAAACTCGTTCGAGAGCTAATATTTTTGAAAACAAATAATACAATTAGACATATTAAATGTAAAGGTAGGAATGCAATATTTACATTTGAAATGCAAATATTAAAGGAAAAATGATAAAAAATTATAAGATCTAAGCTATATATATGTAGGGTTTATAGAATTGAATGGATTTAGATCTGCTTAAATGAAAAATTATTTTTTTGTATATGATTTTCAACCTTTTTTATTCCCTACATCTCTCTCCGATCTTTTGGACCTTTAGAACGATAAAAAAATCATCAAGGGCCTTATCAATGACATTTGTTGAAATATAGTTTAAAGCATTAGGGCATATTTTGAAGTGATCTTCAGTCATGGTTACAAAGTGGAAAGGAGTTAGAATTCACCATTCCTTTTCTAGACAGGTAATCCTGCAAAAAGTCATGACCAGTAGCAATTCTTAAAAAAGCCATGCCAATTGCTCTCGCCAAGAAACCAGAAATTCTTATTGACTTCTTCAGAAAGGAACTCCATTTCTTTCCTGAAGCCCTCTCTCTCTATTTACAGGTTGGAACATTTGGATGTAATGGTGCTGTGTGTGTGTGGATATAAAACGCTTTGTATGCTGCAAAGACAAAGGAGAATATGGCTGCATCACTTGGGAAGATTTTCAGATTAACTGGCTTCTATTTGAAGAATGGGCTCAATTCATGAAGTCCCATGATAAAACCAAACACGTGTTTCCCATTGAATTCAAAACAAACATTAAACTAATTGTACTTGTACTTTTAGTAAAACTCAGATAAAATTTCAAATTTCATATTTGAGTGAAGATGTTTAAATGTCAGAAAAAAAAATTTCTTCAAAAAGATTTTTTTAAATTTAAAAAAAAAAATCATATTTTATAGTTTATACTTTTAAATAAAATGCATTTTGCATACATATGTACTTTTTAAGAGAAATTTTCTGCAAAGAGCAAAACTTGGCAACACCGGAGCGCGTGAACTGATTAGCTGGAAACACGAGATAGTTTTTAACGTGTGACTATGGCGTCGCATGAGTTTTTGAATTGATTGGCTAGAATCACATGGCTTTCACTATCATGTGACTATGACGTAACATGAATTGCGCCCATTGAAGAATGCATCAGCTTAAGGTGAGTCACAAATTTGATGCTTGATGGATCATGGATTTAAGCTCCGGTGCCACTTAAAAATCATCAGATAACTTTTAAGTGTGTCAAAATATCCTTTTTTTAATTAGCATAGTTTTAAATCCATACATACATTTTATTTATAAGAAATCTATGTAATTCTGAATCATGCACAAACGGCAACAGATTTAGGTAGCTCGTATATTACTCTTCTATCTTTCAGTTGCATGTATCTCTGGCTCAATTAATATGTGACACGCTCATTAATTCCCACGAGGAGTTTTTTCTTTAAGGTATCCGACTACGTTCGGAACCATGATTTAAAAAAAGTGCATAAATGGATAATTTTCATGATATTTAGTGTCACTTAAATTAGAATACATGTATAAAATTGTTTTAAGGATATTTTGACAAAAAAAATATTTAAATACAATATTTTGGCTAAAAATTAACTTAGAATAATCTTTTTTCAAAATGTTCTCCTTTTGTAAAAAATTATTCTACTATAATAATATTTTGCCTGTGTATAACTCAGACCTCTGTACAGAGGCTCAACTATGATTTTTGGAAAATTCACATTATTTTCAGAGTTACAACCCATTGAAATAATGATCGGCGTTTTTTTCTTAAAATTTCTCCCCTCTGTTGTCGTAAAACATGGATAAACCCACTTTTAAGTTATATTTTTCAAAAATTCAAGTTGAGCCTCTGTACAGAGGTCTGAGCTATATACAGGCAAAATATTATTATAATAGAAGCAATTTTCACAAAAGGAGAATATTTTGAAAATGGGTCATTATATGTTCATTTTTTGTCAAAATATTGTACTTAAATCATTTTTTATTGTAATACTATTCTTAAAACAATTTTATATACATTTTCTAATATAAGTGACACTAAATATCATAAATATTATCCATTTATACGCTTTTGCAAAATCACGGTTCCGAACGTAGTCGGATACCTTAAAACTTGAATTCATATTCACACCTGAACTTCAACATGGCCGGCTATAAAACAAGAGACTCAGTTTGAGCTTCCTACAGATGATGGTCTTAACCCTTAAACCGTTATGAACGCGCTCAATGTGTTCTTCACCATCTATCCCTCAACGTTACTATCAGCATTTGTATTTATATACTGTTTCAAACGTCACAAAGCGTGCATCGCCTTTTAAAGTAGTTGTTTCTTTTACTAATCGGAGACAGCTTTAGACTGAAGGGTAGAAAATCGAAAATGATACTTCACTTGAATTAGTACTTCATTTTTAAGTGCAAAATGCCGTCAGTTTCAGGCTTTTGAAAGCCAAACCTGAGATGTTAAATGATTCCGATGATCGGAGAAAACTGAAAGGTATACCATGCATTGAAAATCTTCACGTGGTGTGGCGGCATACTGGACAATCTAAACTTTTCACTTCTCTGCACTTGAGAGTACGAGTTTTATGTTATATAGTACTTGTAAATTCAAAAACAGACCTTTATGCCATCGAATGCAGTTTTTTTAAAGAAATTAAAATCTTGTTAAACCTATTTTTCTCTTTTATTCATGACGATTTGTTCGTACTTTGATTTTTAAACAATATGTAATCATCAGTGTTTGAAGGTTAAAAAAGCCACTAAAAATAACAATTGTGCACATAGGATTTTGCATTCTGTGATTGAATTGTACTTGAATTTTTTTCGCTTTACAAGGTCATTGATCTCTTGACATTAAGTTTAAATGAAAGATAGTTGCATAAATCATTTTCATTTCCTAAAATATTTTCGTCTTCAGGTACGTATATCTAATTTTTATTAGTATATATATATATACCGTATTTATTCGAATATAAGCTGCCATCGATTCTAAGCCTCATCCCAAATTCTCAACTTCTTGTGAAAAATTAAAAATAGTGTAAAATGGCTTATCGAGAGAGATATTCAAGTTTACAAAATTAAAATAAATTTAAAATGAGAACTTATAAGAAATTAATAATTAGTTAATTTACCAGTATTACAAACTTTTAAATACATACATATAGCTATAATTATTCTATTTTCCCCATCCAACGAATTGTTGTTTTCTTTATTTTAAGCCGCACCCGATTTCCAGTAGCATTGGAAAAAAGTGCGGTTTAAATTCGAGTATATACGGCATTTCTTGGAGAAAATCGACCCACTCATTCACTTACTTATCACGAGTTTTGAAACTATTAGAGCTACGGACTTGAAATTCGGTAAGCGTGTTCCTTTTATTGAGTAGAGATCCGATGAAAACGGGTTTTGTGAAAATGAACTCCCAAGGGAGAGGGGCGACATTAGTTTTTAAACTATAAGAGTTCAAGACTTGAAATTTGACAAGCATATTTCTTTTGTTGAGTTAAGATCCTTTGTGACTAACTCCCAAGGGAGATAACGATTACAAAATTCCAATTTTTGAAATATTAGACCTACAGATTTGAGATTTATTATGTTTCTTTTGCTAAGTAAAGATCATCTAAGAACGGGGTTTGTGGAAATCGAGTCCCAAAAAGGGTTGCGGGGAGTAGTGTAAATTCAGTATAGATAAAAAAAATTTCGATTTTTAACTGTTAGACCCGCATAAACTTAAAATCTGGTAAACATGTTTCTTTTGTTGAGTAGAGATCCGCCTAAAATGGGTTTGTAGGAAATTGACTCTGGAAGAGGGGTGCTTGTCAATTAAAATCAAGAGGCATCTAGCTTAATGATAAGGCTTGTATATCAATAACTTAGAATAGTATACAGTCATGTAACATCATGAAATTCCAAGCGAGGTAGGTGAGTAATAATTAGTAGTAAATAGGCTTTTATACGGTGGCATATGCATGTACAAGGTCTGTTCAAAAAATATCCGAACTTTATAGCCTGAAAAAATATCGTAGTCACTTTGCGGGATTAGGATCCTAATCAAATTCAAGGTCTCTTGCACCTTCACACAGCCTAACATTTCTTCCACTGTCGTAAACACTTCTGGAAGGCTTTTTTAGAAATAATGTTCCAATCCGTCGTTGCATCCTGCCTTATCTCATACCTACTCAGAAAACGGGATCCTTTCAATGGCATTTTCATTTTCAGGAACACTAGAAAAAGCCAGGTTCAAGTTTCTAGTGTCCAGTAGGTCCTGTGCAATTGCATGATGGAGTTCTCTGTTCCATCGACACAGAAGCTCGGGAACAGATTTCACAGCCACTCTGCGCATGATCAGACAAAATTGCATATGGAGAACATGTTAGGATTTCAACTTGTTCATCAGTCTCTCGTACGGTTAAATGAGGATGTTTCATTGACAGATTTTCCATCTTTTCAACAACAGCTGCATTTTGTGCAGTTTGTGGCCTCCCAGAGCGCTGATCACGCTCTACCGACGTGCGGTCTCTTTTGGATTGGTTAAACCCTCCTTAATTTGTGTGACTCCCATAGCATCGTCCGTAAACACTTGTACAATCTTACGAATTGTTTCATTTAGAAAATTATCAAGATTTTGACAAAAAATTAGTTGCTATACCTCTGCTAAAATCGTTCAATCATCTTTAGAGAAATAAAAATCCCACGAACACGCATAATAACACCTCACTTGACGGCTTGCAGGAAATGATTGGTACACTAGAACGAAAGGAAAAAATTCAAGCATGTGCCTTAAGCTGTCACATCCCACTGTGCACAATGGCGTCGCTTTAGAATCTCTACTGTGCACGGGAAAATTGAAGGTCGGATACTTTTTGAACAGACCTTATTTTTGCTTCGTAATATACCCAATAAAAATTTCCTGAATATGACATTATATAAGGCATTTTAGATTATTCAATGAAGCTAGCTAGTTAAAAAAATTATATTACTTGCATTAGCATAATTTTATACCAACTAAATTAAGTCGAATAATATTAACCCTTAACTTCCAACTGTTTCATTTCTGCAACAAATGATTTGTTTTAATTTAACAGACTAAATATTTTTTTTAATTACCTACAAATCACTTATCTGAGAAAAAAAGATTACTGTAACGAAATACATGCTAATTTTGTCACTAGATAGAAGTACATTTTTTCCAGAAACCACAATAATTATAAAAATCTCTGATGCCTCAAGAACTGTGTTTTTACTATGAAAAGAATCCATTATGTTTTATGCTTCCTCTTGTTTATTGACGAAATAAATTACCAGGTAAGAAATTTAAACATTTTATGATGAATAATAAAATACTCATATAAAAAAAAGTTTTGCAATTTACAGCACTACTGCGCAATGTTACACTTCTGCAACAAACAAAAAAATGACTGAAATTCAATTTAAAACAGCTTAATTTTTTTTACATATATATATTTCCCTTTTATTATTACTTGAGAACTAGCTGATATAATTTTTTCATAGAAATTTTTAAAAAATTGGGAAGCTAAGGGTTAAGAGATCATTACATGTACAGAATATAAAAGTGTAACTAAAGAGAATATTACGGAACTATTGAGTTCTGCAAAGATTCAACACAACACAAAATGATAGACATTTATAAAAACTTTTTGGACTATAATTGCGGCTGATATATCTCATAAGCAGACAGAGGATATCGATTCTAGTTTGTTTTCAGACACTATACTTTAAGTTTTAAACCTCATTATCTAAGTTATTCTTAGAAGCACTTAAAACGGATATACTTTTATTTACGTCGATTACGAGAAGTCGGGCATTTATAAAAGAGCTTGCGAAGTTTATAATACAATTTTGGGCGCAATACTCCAAAAAAAAAAAGGTACTATAAAATTTCATACTGGAATAGAAATGTTTATGTCTAGGCTAACAAAAAGTTTAGCCACAAAATATGTTATGGCAACTCAAAAACATATTCAGAATAAACTCAATAACAGGCAACTCAATAAGTATTTCCTGTTCTATGTTTCTCTTTCAGTAGGTCAACACATATTGACTTAAATATCAACATAAGAATAAATTTTAAAATATAGCGACGCGTAAAACAAATTAATATATTTGCATAATAACAAATAAAAACTATGAGTAATAAGAGAAGTAGGGAAAATATTGCATTTCTAAAGAATGCATAGTTTTATGTCAAATCCTTATGTTAGAACATCGAAAAGCAAATGAAAAATTAAGCTTCTTATGCATATTTAATGCAGAAAGCTCTTTCTCGATAAAAACTTTAGTGCTATGATAAACAATTTCTTTTATTTTAATTTATTATTTGATAAAATATATCAAATCAAATTTTGCTTAGTATTTGCATTCAATTATATGTTGTAACATTCTTTATTTTTACTACCAAAGGTATAGCATAGTAAAACTAATTTAAAAAAGTGCGTTTCTTATATTTACAGTGTGAAAAACTAAGAAAAGTTATATACATTTTTTAAATTAATCAGAAATATTAATACATTTCTTAAAAACGCATGCTAACAATTTTTGGAAATTTAAACGCGTATGTTATTCAAAATGTTTGCATTCCAAATTTTTATTTTTCGTAGATATTCAATCTTATGCATTAATTAAAAAGGATTTTACAAGTAAAATGTATTTAAAATGTAGATTTGTATTTCTTAAGATAAGATATTGGTTACTTTATACAATAAAAACCTTACCTATATATTTTTTTTCGTTCTTTGAATTGAATATTTTTTATTACAACATATTATAGATTTTCATGTAGTGATGCGAGTCAGTTTATGGAATTAGTGATAAATATGAGGCTAATATTACTTCAGCATATCTTCCCAATGAACATTTTATTCACATCACATTAACTAACCGAAATTCTATATCTATCGCCTGAAAACATTTTACATTAGCAAAGAAGTAAATTTCAAAACAAATCGTCTGCTTAAGTTAATATTTAGAAAATAAGAGATATATTATTATTATTAAGCTATTAATACATTCACAAAATAATTATAAATGATAAATAACTAATACTTATTTTCAATTTAATTATTTTTTTTAAATATGTAAAATTGCTTTTCATTTTAAATTAAATCAGGTGCCAAGAAAAAAAAGGTAAGAGTTAAATTTCCTCTACAATGTGAACAAAAAATAACGATGTCTAATATTGATCTGTTTTCAAGAATCAAGAATTTTTTGTTTTGATTTATAATTTGGAAAGTAATATGGTAAAAGTTTTTATTATTTATTTTTTTCATTTTAGAAATATATAATTTTATATGTTATATAAAATTACATCAAGCGGTGCTCTTTGTTCAGCACAATATTGCATTTAAAAATGTGAGTAAGATAATGGTTTTTCATTTACTGTCTTTTCGAATACTTTGAATTTAAGAAAAATACAAAGAAAATTCAAAATGAATTTATTCTTTTTCTTTAAATGAGTCGATTCCCTTTTTTTATTTATTTTTATAGAAATTCAGACTTTGATAGTAAAAGATATATTTTCTTTTTTAAAAAAATTGCGTAAGATTTTTTTGAGAAGCTAGAATAAAATGATTTTAGTTATTTACATAAAAATATGATCAAATTTGCATTTGGAGGGGAGCAGAAAAAGGTTTTATGATAGTTATCTACAGAGCTTAATTTTAAATTTAAATAATTGTATGTATAAGAATACATCTCACAAAACATCTTATGCACTTAAGTGTTAAGGTTATTTTTCATTTACAGCGAAGGATATATTTCTAGTGTACACATAATGAGTTTTCATTATGTTTTTAGTTTTTGAGATTATTATTCTTTCATTGTAACAGACAGTTTGTAAAAAAAAGTCATTGATTTTATCTAGAAACTCATACACTATTTGCTGCTTTTGTTAATAAATAGTAAAAAATATAAGCAATCTAAAGAATGTCTTATTTAAGTCATATATGCTTGCTCTAGGTTTTTAGCTTAAGTGCAAATAAAAAGTAAGAAATCATAGAATGTAAATAAACATTTTATTTAGTTTTCTCACCAAAGATGGAATTTCATCCACTTATGAGAAAATTCACTATTTTCCGTGAAGAATGCTATTTGTTAAATTTAATCTTATTTTAGTGCTAGTTGAAGTGCTCGTTCTTCTCACGGGTTACTTTTTCTAAAATAAAAAATATTATTCTTGATATAATAGCTGAAATGTAAAGAGAGTAAAACCAGGTACAAAACAATGTACATAAAAATGTAAAATAATTTTTTTAAGGAGTGCACTTATTACTTATCTTAAACCCTCGCAACGCCCCAAGGGGGACAATTTTTGCAACCCCTCTTTTGATAAGGATCTTTACTCCGTGACAGTAACCTGCCTACAGTGGATCTAACAGTCCAAAAACAGGAATACTTATCTATAATATAGTGTCCCTTAATCCCTTGCAGCGCTCCTAGGGGGTCGATTCAGGTAAAAATGGCATAGAGGGCTACCACACCATAAGATCCCTTGATCGTAATGGAACTCGGTTCTGAGTTTTAGCGGCACGCACATTGTACACTTTCTATTTTAATATATATTAATTAATTTTTAAAAAAACATGATAAAATAATGACGTTGATTTTTTTTTTTTTTTTCGTAGAAATTTTCTTATTTAAAGTATTTAAGAGGACTTGGAACCTTTTGAGCTACTTTCTTTCTTTATGTATTTAAAAGTTATATTTTAGCATTTTATATAATGTTTCTATTCAAGAAAATGATACGAGATGAAATTTTTCACATACTATTCACACAATTTTAAAAATTTAAATTTTTTGAAGAAAATTTGGAAAATTTTAAAACCCTACTCCTTTTGTAATTATTAATTTTTTGACCTGAAATTTTTTTGTAGTATACTTCTGGATGTTATAAACAACTTTAGGGATCGATTTTACAATAACTTAATTCGGTTTTGGGAAAAAAAATAAAATGTTGATATGCATGCTAAAAATCAATGAAAAAGCCAATATCTCTTACATTTTAATTTTTTTTAAAAAAAGTATTTAGTTTACAGCAAAATGGATCCCTAATCATGTTACATGCTTTATATGCAACATACAGGGAAAAAATGGAAGTAATTGGTAAATAGTTGTGGAAGGAGTAGCATTTTGAATGTACTAATGCTTCGAAAAACACAAACTGAGAAAAACCACTTTAAAGTTTATAATTCTTAAAAAAAATTATAATAAGCTTAAATAAACTTAAAATACCACACTTTAAGATATTCGTTATATATTTTTCAACCCATACAATTTATAAATGATCAATTTTAAGAAGGTATTAATTGCACACACAAGAAAATTCAAGAAAAAAAATTTTTTTTCTGTCACGACAGAAAGTTTAGTTTTTTTTCTTCACATAATATTGAAGTATTTCATTTGTATGAAAAACATATCAAGAATAAGAACTGAAATTATGAAATTATTAATATAAAATGCCTTAATTCTCAAAAATTTTACATGCACACATTTCACAAAGAAGAAAAATTATATTATTGTATTGCCTCTGAAATATTATGCTTTATATATTACACATTCTTTTTTTATAGTTATTATTTCTCTTTATAAAATAGATTTTTTTTTATCATAACGCTTTTTTTAGCTTTTTTTTGCTAAAAAGAGGGCGTGGCCGAATTGTCGAATTTGTTTTCACACACAAATGAAGTTTTATTCAATTTCTAACTTTACGGTTCTCTCACACAAGTGATATATCAATCGAAAGATAATAATGCAAAGAATGAGATAAAATAAAATAAAATAAAAAAAAAACGATAGGTTTGTCATTTTTGGGGTACCAAGCCCTCTTAAGTATTAATGTTTTGTGTTTACTAGAATAATATATCATGTGTAAAGTAAATATATTATTCTTGTAAGCGCAAATTACGGAAGTTTAAAAAAAATGGCGTGAAACTTTGTGTTTCTTTTCTATCTAAAATATCCATATTTTCTACTCATAATACTTCCAAATGCAGAATTAAGTATACAATATTTCTTCAGAATTTTTAGTTGCTTACATCGCAAGCTTTTTGTTATGAATACAGAGTATCATTTAAGAATGTTTTTTTCCTAAAATTAGATGGTTTAAGAATTTTTTTAAGAGCACTAAGAACAAGTTTATGGGACATAATATCCTATAAACTTACAAAATGGGTATCTTTTTTTCCTAGTGTCCAACTTAAAATTCTACCAGATATTCCATTGCATAAAACCACAGTTTTGAAAAAAGATCCTTATAGGAAGTACATTTTCAGAAAGAATGTTATCATGTCAGTATATAAACAAAGTTCTTATTAAATAAAAGTTTAAAAGTCTTTAAATTTCCATTAAAAAGTCTCATCTTGCTAAAACAGAATGTTTATCACAACGTAATAAATGCAATGTACGTATCCTTTGTGTTGGGAAAGCTTGTTCTGAAAGCAAATACTGTGTTCTTTGTTTGTGTTTAAATATTTAAATCTAAAATTTTTCGTTTCGAATAGAATTCCCCTTGAGATGCGGTAAACACAAAACAAATTCTTGTTTGGATTAATTAATAGAAACATTGTGTTGTGTTTTTAAAACTCACAAATGTTTGATAAGCTTGGAATTATATTTCATTCAATATTCAGTATTTTACGAGGAGAAAACAATTGTTGCATTAAAATTAGCGAAACATGAATAAATTGTAGATTTTACAAGAATCAACAATTGCTACTGAATACAATGCACTTATACATAAATATATATATATATAATTTAAAAAAATGCTGGCTGGGAGGCATGGTACAGTTTATCGCTGGTTTTATGCACCGAAGGTTACGGGTTCGACCCCGGCCCTAGTCGGTAGATTTTCATGATGCAGAAAAACGACAGCGATCGTATCGCATGATTATACGGCATATAAAAGATCCCTTGAGTGTGACTGTTTGGCTTGGGAGCTCTCGGCAAAATTAAATCCTAGTGCAGGTTTGCATCTCGTCAGAGCTCAGGTGCCTCCCTCTAGGGAGGAAACTGGGAATTACTGGAAACTTGGTATCCTCCTATATGGTGCCGCACTCAAAAAAGATACCAGCTTCCGAGGAATGTCGTAGGTCTGCAATGGTAAAACACCAATTCGCAGTCCATGAGAAATAAAAAAATTTTTTTGTGAAAAGATCTGTAGTTAAATACTCTCATAATAAAGAACTAAAAATAACGTAAGAAAACTTTCTGTTACAGAAGCTGTGTTTAGTTTTATAATTTTTCATAGTTTTTATGAAGCTGGCGTCTAGAATATAAATAAATTATTATGTGAAAATCAGATAATTAATTTTAAGTATAGAAATATTTGAAATCAGCAGTGAAGACTGTTTTTTAACCCCTTAAGCGGTCAATTTCCCCCTCCCTCCAAATGTTTAAGAAAAGGCACATTTTTTTTATTGCATGTAACCGAGCATAATACTTAACGTAATTAGAAAATAGAATGGAATTTTTGTTTTTATTTTCACTTTTAAAGTGTTCACACTATTTTTTTATTTTATAACTATGGGACACAAAAGTCCCTAAATGATTGCTTTTTATAAGTACACTTTGCATATTATGAATATCTTATATATGTACATAGATTTCTCATATATCTTAAAAAAAGAATTTCTGTCATACTTATAAAAAATTACATATTCGTACCTTGTTTCTCAAGCGGTTGAGGATTTTGTGTGTGCGTATGTATATATATATCCACACACACAGTTCGAAGTATGGTGTAATATTAAGCCTTAATGAGGACAGATATAATAGTGGTTTTTTTGGATTATGTTTCCACTTTCATTTCTTCTCAAACAGCGAATTGCACATTGCCTTGTCAATCCCTGATCTTTATCGAATATTTTCAAGAATCTAAATTACTGCCTTCAATGAAAGATTCCCCTCTTCACCTCAAAGAAAATTCTGGATTAAAAGTATATCAGTACCATGAACAAACTGCATCTCTTAAAAACACACCAGAATTAATAATCTCACAATTGAATTAAAAATATGAGCAAATCGAAGATAAAAAAATAAAATATCAGTGCCCTTGCAGCGTACGGGCAAACCGGCTGTGACCAGCTTTTGGTAGCCCATATGATATATGGGCAAACCAGTTAAGGAGTTAAATGTAGTAAGTTATGAAATGCGGTACTTAATTTAAAATTACTTTTTTTTACTTTTAATGAATTCTGAGCATACAAATTAATTTTCTGATATTTTAATGTAATTCATGTACAAGTAAATATGCACAATTCCTCTAAGACCAACTTTGACAAATTTTAATTTTATTATTAAGAATCTGTCTGAGAATTATTCTGAGACTTTATTACGAGATACTGTTTAAAGAATTTTACTTTCATGAGAAGAACTTTATAAGTAAAAAATGCATGTTTGAAATGAAAATAATACAAACTAAACATAAAATTTTATAAGAAATTTGTAATTTAGAGAAACTTAATATGTGGATTAACATATATAATAATTTAAAATAAGAATGGATTGTATGAAAATAATAATTTTAAAAACTTATAAAAAATAATGGAATTTTTTTTCTGAAAATATATTTATTATATATACATATTTAAATTTTTACAACATTTTTCAATAGTGTTTTCGCAAATAAAATCGAAAAGTTGAGGGAATTTAAAAAAAGTTTTAATTTAAAATTGTCCAATATTACACTTATTTTTACTCTAATTATTTTTTAATAGAAAACAAAAATTTCAAACTTTGATCAAAGAACTACTGCACTGCGCTTTCCAATAAATCACATTTAATTTGATTAAGAATTCGCTAATTATTTTTCCGAAGAAATAATTTTACCACCATCACAACAAAAAATATTTATTCCTCTTAACTTTTCATTTCCTTGCATATTTTAGAAGTATACAAAATAAATCTTTGAATTAACTAATTCTGAAGTGATACTGTATTAAAATATTGGGATTCAAAGAAAGCTGTGTCTTACACAAACAAGAGCAATGTTTTAAGGTTTCTACTTTTTTCAATCAAAATGATACTTTAAATTATTTTGATTATCAAAACTTACATTTTATTCAGTTAGATATAAGATCAAGCTCTTCCATTCTGAATCAAAATTTTTAGGTAATGATCTCTTAAGCAGAGGAAATTATTTTCTTCTTTATCCTGCAGTGTCTGTACTATCAACAGCAGCAACTAGAACTAACTATGTTGGATCAATTACTTAAGCAGAGATGTCCAAGTGATAGCAGTCCAAGAAACTGAATAAATAAAGAAAGATTCAATCTCAAAAATTAAAGGTTGTGGTATTTTTCGAGCTGATAGAGCTTCTAAAGGAAGTGAAAATAAAATTATAAAAAAACCCAAAAAAATTTGTTTTTTTTTTTAAAGTAGGAAAATTCTTAATTTTTTTGTCAATATTTCATTAAATTAAAATGAAATTCTATGCATTTATCATAAAAGACAACTTCAATACAATTTTTAATAATTTTTTAAGTTCTTTTACAAGGATTTCTTACATTGTTGTTTTTAAATTAAATATAACTCTCATATACAAATATCCGCATTAAACGCAATGTTAATATTGGTTAAAAAAAGAAAGTTACTTTATAAATATTAAAAAACATACATACGTGTGCACTAAAATAATATCGTTAATAACGAACATGAGTATTTATATTAAAGAAACCTTTAAAAATAAAGTCGTTAGGAACATATCCTCAAGTCTGAAATTGCATACTTAAGAGACTCCTATGTACACTTATGAATTCTTCAATTTTTTTTATAAGCATAATATAATTAAATAGAGTTAATAAAATGAAATACAATAAAATAAAATAACCGCGCGATGCACATATTACTTCTCCTCTCATTCTATTTCTCCCTTCAATGATTCTGCAAGTCTCGTGCTTTAGTATTAAAGTCTCAGATGCTTGTACCTCAAAGATATCCTCCTAACTATTTCTTATTTTTATAGAAAATCATGTCTGGATTACTCAAGGCAATTTCTCCCTTCACGTTATTTACCAGTGGTTCTGTTGAATTATAGATTGAGTGGCAGATTGATTCTATTCATTGAAGCAAAAATATTCGTTTTTTATAGAGATGGATATCTATTTCGATATCATATTTTTGATGATAGCCAGCAGAAAGTAATTACATTTCTTTTTATGTATATATGAGAGAAATATTGATTTGTGATTCGTATAAGATTCACGAGCACAGTATTTTAGAATTCGTGGGTAGTTTCGCTTGTAAATTAAAATACAGATATGGAAATAATTCTAAGAATCCATCTATCTCTCGATATCTATATCTACAGGGTAATTCACTACCACACCGACAAACTTGCAAGGTGTGTAGGAGATACAGAGACGACTCGAAATCCCATAGGAATGGAAGGTCGCAAAGGCCGTAGTTACGAGTTATGGTGCAAAGAAGCAGAGAAAAAGAACAGAAACAACGACGCATTAATGGGACAGAAAACATTTCATTGAAAGGTTGTTCTACAACAGGTATTCGAAAGTACGACGATAAATTGTCTGGTTGACTTAACAGCGGCACTGCACTGTAGGTTTCGTGAACATCGATCCTGTTGGAAGTCGTCTGTTAGACTGAACAGCGGCGCTGCACAGAATATTTCGTGAACACCGATCCAGCTGGAAGTCTCTGGTAGACTTAAGAGCGGCGCTGCACAGAATATTTCGGGAACATCGATCCTGTTAGAAGTCATCATTTGCGTTCCGTTTCCCGACGTATTAGTATGAACTCGTATTCAAGCGAGAAACTTGTCGACATGCTGATTGTGTATGGACCTGTGGATTTTAACGAGCACACCTCTCGGCTATTGTACCAGGAATGTTACTCGAATAGGCGTGTTCCACATCACACGACCTTCACAAGTGTGAACAAAAGGATACATGAGACTAGTTCTTTAACGAGATCTACAATGAATTGGCAGCAAACGACGAGGACTTATGGTAATGAGGAGGCGGTCTTACGTCTGGTAGAAGACAACACAAGTTTGAGTAATAGACTGATAGCTCAACAAGTGGTTTTTTTTCAATCTATTGTTCGGATGACACTCGCAGCAAACCAAATGAGCGCATACCATCTTCATCACGTCCAGTTATTCCAGCCTGAGGATTATCTAATCCGAAGGATGTTTTCTACATGGTTCCTGCTACAGAGTGCTACAGACAGCGCATTTGCTGCATCCGTATTTTTCATGGATACAGCATACTTCACTCGTGAGGGAACCTTCGAAAACCCGTTGTAGTACAACCTTTCTGTTCTATTAATGTGTTGCTGCTTCTGTTCTTTTTCTTTGCTTCGTTGCACCATAGCTCGCAACTACGTCATTTGCAACACTACATTCCTATGTGATTCTAAGACTTCTCTGTACCTCCTACACACTGTGCAAGTTTGTCGGTCTGATAGCGAATCACCCTGTATATCTATCTACCCTAAAATCCGGCATATAATGCGCACCTATACCTTCAAGCTACATTTTTTAATTTTTAAGTATATTCGCCATATAACGCTTATCCTCTTTTTTACGAAGAAACCTAAAATGCACGTATGCAGTGCTCTTATGTTTTGAAGTCATTTATTCGAGGTATTATCCCAAGTTTTTGAAAAAAAATAATATATTTCTAGAACTACAGCCGTTTAAATTCATAAGATATGTCATTTTTTTAAAAATAAACAGTACTTCGATAAACGCAGAAGTCTAAATTTATCTAATAAACACCCCTTTTTTATTTTATAAGTTATCATTTCTATACCCGGCGTATTATATAATTTTACGGTATACAGAATGTTGATACAATTCAGGAGAAAGCTTGATCTGTGACGCTTGCTTTTATGATAATTTTTTATTTAAGAAATATTTCGATGTATAAGCTTGTCAGAAAAAAAAGGAGAAATTAAACTAAAAATTCGTTAAATATTCATATTTTCAATTACGCACTTAAAATTATACTACAATAGCTTTTAGATTCATTAAACTTTTTTCTTTTTGAGTTTTTTTTATATTTAAACAAAAAGAGAAAAAAACAATACAAGACTGTTCTAGAAAGTAAAAAAAAATTAAATGTGTGTAATAAAAGAATAATAGAAAAGATTTCCTTGCAGGAAAACTGAATGAGACAAAAAAAACATAAACAATTTATGAGTAATATGATCAATGAAAAGAAAAAAAATGTATTAAAGCCTTTTAATTAGATTAATCACATGCGATTAGTTCCACTGAAGACAAGCTGTGTAGAGCGTTTGATA
The DNA here is from genome assembly GCA_019973955.1 of Trichonephila inaurata madagascariensis. Classification (NCBI taxonomy): domain Eukaryota; kingdom Metazoa; phylum Arthropoda; class Arachnida; order Araneae; family Nephilidae; genus Trichonephila; species Trichonephila inaurata. The sequence goes on from BMAV01007923.1 coordinate 505,375, forward strand.
TACGTTAACTCTGACGAGGCTTAATGTTCTCTGGTGTGAAAGTTAGGAGACGAAGGTAGCAAGCTCAGGTGTCGTCCTTGACCCTTGACCGTGGTTCAATCCAATAGCCCTCATGTAGCTTCGAAATGCAATGTTAATAAACACTCATTCGCAAGCGATTTGGAGAAAGATATATATATATATATGATAATTGAACATCTTAAGGTCGCCCAAATGAAAGGGACACTACAGTCGGTTTAATAAATGTTTTAATAGTATTAATATGAATTAGTATACAAAGTAAAGGAGTAATACAGACGTAACAGATAGGTTAGAAGAAGTCACCTTGTGGGTTGAAACAAGTACCCTAGCGATCCATGAGAGGACGGATACCCTGAGTGAAGAAGCTCCGGGGATGCTCGTGGAACCAATTTTCAACAGCATCTTGGATTTCATTATCATCAGCAAATCTCCATCCCTTCAAAACTTTATTAAGTGGACCGAAGATGTGGAAGTGCCGTGGTGAGCTGTCTTGGCTGTAAGGGGGATGTTCGAGAACTTCCCAGTGGAATTGCTGTCCACAGACACATGCGGTCACGAGCCATTTCTCGAGTGGTGATTCACCGATTAATTCTCACCAGATGGTTCATATCTACAATTGTTTTCTTGATGACAACCACATTCGCTTGACCAAAGCCGTGGTCTGCCGTTAGTACTACCTCTTTCTCTACACTATCAGAATACCGATCTATAACTCATAAACTCCGTGCCATACATATTTTGCATTCGACGATAGATTTCCCTTGCATTCATATTTTCTGCTATTAAAAATTGCACCACAACGTGTTGACACCTTTTAGAGGCATCCATGATGCGAGTGATGCCTTTTAACATGCTCCTACGCTATTACACACGCATCTGGCGAAATCTGACGATATCGCAGACATTCCCAGCTGTCTGCGACCTCTATAGGGACATTCACAGTCATCTTTCTCTTCAAATGGTGAAGTTATTACAACAATGACACTTCATTTGGGTGACCCTTAAACATTATTCTCGCAATTTTGAGATTTAAGGAATCCGACTACGTTCGGAACCGTGATTTTAAAAAAGCTCATAAATGGATAATTTTTATGATATTTAGTTTCACTTAGATTAGAAAATGTACATAAAATTGTTTTAAGAATAGTATTACAATAAAAAATTATTTAAGTACAATATTTTGACAAAAAATGAACATAGAATGACCCATCTTCAAAATATTCTCCTTTTGTGAAAAATGCTTCTATTATAATAATATTTTGCCTGTGTATAGCTCAGACCTCTGTACAGAGGCTCATCTATGATTTTTAAAAAATTTCCATTATTTTCAGAGTTACAACCAATTGAAATAATTATCGGCGTTTTTCTTAAAATTTCTCCCCTCTGTTGTCGTAAAACATGGATAAACCCACTTCTAAGTGATATATTTCAAAAATTCTAGTTGAGCCTCTGTACAGAGGTCTGAGCTATATACAGGCAAAATATTATTAGAATAGAAGCCTTTTTCACAAAAGGAGAATATTTTGAAAATGGGTAATTCTATGTTCATTTGTTGTCAAAATATGGTACTTAAATAATCTTTTATTGTAACACTATTCTTAAAACAATTTTATATGCATTTTCTAATCTAAGTGACACTAAATATCATAAATATTATCCATTTATACGCTTTTGCACAATCACGGGTCCGAACGTAGTCGGATACCTTAAGAATGATATTTAAAATTTGTGATTAAAGATGTAGTGATGAATAAAATAGTAATGAATGAAGAATGATAAATAAAATAGTAATGAATAAAGAATGATGAATAAAAAATAGTAATGAATAAAGAATGATGAATAAAAAATAGTAATGAATAAAGAATGATGAATAAAAAATAGTAATGAATAAAGAAGGATGAATAAAATAGTAATGAATTAAGAATGATGAATAAAATAGTAATGAATAAAGAATGATGAATAAAGAATGATGAATAAAACAGTAATGAATAAAGAATGATGAATAAAATAAGATTATTAAAAAAGACTACTTTTAATGCATACGAGTATATCCAAACTTTGGAACGGATGTTTTTCCTTACAATTATTTTAAGAGATATGAACAAATTTATACATGCATGCTAATTGATAGGAAAAATTTCCAAAAATATTACAGTTTTTTAAAACACTCTTTCCAAGGAAAGTTTTAAATTTAGAAAGGGAAGAGTTGAAAATGATCAGAATGAAAGAGTTTGCTACTTTTAAGTTAATATTTACATATTCTTTTTAATTTTTTAAAAATATTTTAAATGACCAATGAAAAGAACTGTTTGATTATTCAAATTTAAGTCTTGTTAATTCGCAATAATGAAAAATATAATTAATTATATTCAAACGGTTCTAAAAACGTATGCACACAGTATGAAAGATAATGTATAACTTTGAAGCCGTGTATAACTTTTTCATTTAACATTTTCTTCGCTGATTTGTCTTTATATTGGATGAGCATTTTTTTTAAAAGTAGAAAGATTAAAAGGGGTGACTACGTTCGGAACCATGGTGCCAGCTCAGGTGTCGTCCTCATCACTTGACCATGGTTCAAAATTACGAGATCCGTCACCAAAAGCCCTCGAGTACCTGAATAGTACGATGTTAGTATTCATTTACCATTCTATAAATGTCATTCTTTCTTCCTGTTGCTCAAAAAAATTGCATTGAAAAAATTTTTCTTGTAATAATATTCTTAAAACAATTTTGGATGTAAATTATAATTCAACTGTAATACTAAATATCAAAAATAATTATCCATTTTCATAATCATGGTTCTGAATGTAGACACCTTAACAAGCTCTAAAAACTCTACGATATATTTTTGAGATATTCCTTTTTTTTTTCTCAAATCAGCAATTTGTCTCAATAAGAAGAGTTTCCTATAGATAAAGTCATTCATAATTTTTTTTTCTTTTTTAAAAGGGAGCATATGCTGATGCTCCTTTTTTTAAAGATAAAAGTAATTGATTTAAATACACTTTTTTAAATTACCGTGTAAGCAATTCCTGCCATTTTATAAATAAATATGTATTTCTATATGAAGAAATTTGAGCTTTATTATCCATTCAAAACAGTTGAAAAGATATTGAGGAAGAAATAAAGAAGAACGAACGTTATTTTTCTTCAGTTTTCTCGAGGATTCCATTTTATGAATGATTTAATATGTAACAATTTATCTAAATATACATTTAAAAAAATACATTACAAAATTTCCCAATTAATTTAAATTTTAATTAGATTTTAAAAAATAACGAACACACAGAGCTACTTATACTTTTATTTCTGATTGATTTCTTTGACTCAAGTATGTAAATATTTACCAAAATAACTGAGAAAATTTAGTGGTTCTATTCATTTCTACAAATTAAAGATTTCCTTAAATTACTCTTTACTTATTTAAGATCTTTTAAATCAAAAATATTTCTAATCATAATAATAAACTTGATAAGCAAACAATAATAAAGATTCTTCATTTAAAGTCGAAGTTCTGATTCTATTTACATTTACACAGATTATACTTTCAAAATAACATAAATTAAACATAAGCTTGACATTTCTAAGCATATATTTGAATGAAAAGGTTTCTAAGAATACAGATTACATATTAATTTTCTCCATATTATATTTAAATTGAAACACAAAAGAAGTTATAAAAGAATACGTCTTTTTGAATGTACAAATAACTCTATCTTAAAATTCTTTTATTAAAATAAAAATATTTTTTCCCCCTAAAATGTAAATGATTTTTATTTCGGTTATTTTCTTCTACTTTCTTTTTACCCCACTATTTCGTATTCATCTTTTTCCTTTCTTTATATAATAAAACAGAATTTCTTTTCCCAAGCACATTTAATTTAAAAGGGTAGAAACTTGTTTAGGAAATCCAGTTTTTTAATTTCCAGGCCTTTTACTGCAAGATTAATTTCTTTATTTACAAAAATATAAAGATAAGAACTTTGATCTTTGCACAGCAATTAGACGAGGAAAATTTAACGGTAAAATGGTTTTCTTATCTTCAAAAGAGTTTTTTCAAGTTTAATTATCTAAGGATACATATAATTTCAAAAAACTGTCTCTTACAATTTTTCTTTATTAAAACGCATTCTTAAGTAATTTTAGATTGATATTTTTTAAAAGTTTTTAATTGTATAATTAAATTAATAATTATCAAAAATTGTTAAAGAATTTTTTAAACATTTCTTTCTTTCGTTTTGTGGATTAGTTTTAAATTTTATTTTGAAATTTTATACATTTTTAAAATAATTAATTTTACTTAAAAATATGATACAACATGGGACTTAAATGAAAATATTTTTAAAGTAGCTCTTATTAATTTTAATGTATGAGATCATTTAAAAAATTTTAAGTCAGTGTTTGGAAATATTGCATATAGAAAGGATTGAGGATCTCTGACATTAAATGCGCGAAGCAGAGTTTTTCATGTATAATTATTTAGGTAATTCCTAAGCACTACAACTTGCTCTTCATGAACACTACCGCATAATATATATCCGGGGTGGACATTACGTCGATCGCGATCGACCAGTAGTCCGCCAAGACATTTTGGGGAGACCGCCTGAAGATTTTAGCAGTTAGTAATTATATACCAGGGGTGGCCAAGACGTCGACCGCGAAGTTATTTTAGGTAGTCCGCGCGAAAATCCCGATAAGGACCTCGGATATTAACAATTTAATTTATGACTTATGACTATGAATTAATGAATTATTTAAAATAAAAATGTACTACAGTTTACGCTTTAAAACCTAAAACAAACTGTGCAAAGTAATACAATGAATTTGTCGTTTTACAGTGGAGAATTAAATAGAAACAACTTGACAAAGTGGTATGCTTAGATTATATCCAAATTTCAACTAAACGAAGTGAATAGGATGGTCAATTTTTGACGTATGAATACTTTGATTATTTTCGTCAGTAAATTTTTATATTTTATAAATATTAATATTAAGTTTTTTTTTAGAAAAATTAGATAATTTACCATTTTTTCTTGTTACCGAAAATAAATATATAAACATGTACGTTACGTTAATTTAGCTCTGCCATTGGTAGACCGCCTTCGATTTTTCAAATGTGGAGTAGACCATGGATACCAAAAGTATGGCCACCCCTGTTATATACGAAAATATTCAAGATTGGCTGAATTATGCCGACTATATATAAGTCTTCTTCTGACTATAAAAACAAAAACTAACTTTAGATAAAAATGCGTTATTTTTCTATGCATTTTGAATTGTTTGATAATAAATGTATCATTTGATATTATTATATTTGTGGCTATTATTATTATGTTTGTATTTTTTGCGTTTTGCTTTAAACGCAGTTTTAAAAGTATTAGTTATTTTTATTTTAGTTCTGTAATTAAAAGTAAGTACATATTCCGTATTTATTATTAATTTATAACAAATATTGTTGACCTTTTTCTACCTCACTACACCCACGACACTGAGCATTGGCGCACACAAGAATTTTTCAAGAGGGGGGGGGGGGGGGGTGGTCGAGGGTCGAAAGTCTGCCATTCTCGTATCATACTACAATATGCTCCCAAACATACTTTTTTTTTAATTTTGTAGATTGTTGGGAACAAAAAACACAGTAAAAAATAAATTACTATAAATAAATACTCAGCATTAAATAAAAAAAAAATTTAATACAAACTGTTAAGTTTTACGTACTGTATACATGGGATTAAAATCAATTGGTAAAAAAAAGTAGCCAAGGGCTGTGGGGGAGGGTCCGGACCAGTGTCCCCTACCTCTTTTTGTGCGCCACTGAAATTTGGGTGGACCGCAACAGCTTCATAAATATTGGGTCTTTAAGGTATCCGACTACGTTCGGAGCCGTGATTTTGAAAAAGCGTATAAATGAATAATACTTATGCTATTTAGTGTCACTTAGGTTAGAAAATATATATACAGTTGTTTTAAGAATATTATTACAATAAAAAGTTATTTAAGTACAATATTTTGACAAAAAATGAACTTAGAATGACCCATTTTCAAAACCTCCTTTTGTGAAAAATGCTTCTATTGTAATAATATTTTGCCTGTATAAAGCTCAGACCTCTGTACAGAGGTTCAACTAGAATTTTTGAAATATATAACTTAGAAGTGGTTTTATCCATGTTTTACGACAACAGAGGGGAGAAATTTTAAGAAAAAAACGCCGATAATGTTTTCAATGGGTTGTAACTCTGAAAATAATATGAACTTTTCAAAAATCGTAGTCCAGACTCTCTGGAGAAGTCTGCTTTATATAAGCAAAATGTTATTATTTTAGAAGCATTTTTTATAAAAGGAGAACATTTTGAAAAATGGTTATTCTGAGTTAAATTTTGCCAAAATATTGTATTTAAATTTTTTTTTGTCAAAATGTTCTTAAAGCAATTTTATACATGTATTCTAATCTAAGTGACACAAAATATCATGAAAATTATCCATTTATGTGCTTTTTTAAAATCACGGTTCCGAACGTTGTCGGATACCTTAAAAAATTAGAAGTAGCCCGCACCCTGGAAAAGTCTGCCCACCCCTATTATATATTATTTGATAAATTTTATCGTTTTTTTACATTTTAGAAAAGTTTTCAAAGAAAGACTTATGAATATTTCTTCTAATAGAGAAGGTATAAGAAACATTAAAATATCAGAATAGAACAAATATTCCTTTTGGATTCATTTTTCAAACTATATTACTTTAAAATTTACTTAAAAGCTTCCCATTTATCATTATGCAAGACTACCCATTTCTTTTCCAAAGAATATTTTCTCTCTTTAATTCTATTCATTAAAAAAAAAATGATTTCAGTTTATTTTAGGAATTTTTTACTGCTTTAAAATCTCCTTAAAATAAATTTGAAAATAAATCCATAGTTATTTTTCCACACTGAATTTTGTTTTGTGGAAGAATATATTTTTATTTGTTTTTTCCCGTTGAAGTCGGAAAGCTATCAGAATAAAATAATATTATGAATATTTTAATTCGAGTTTTTGAATAAAACGATTTTTAGAATTACTGATTTTAAAAGAGAGAATTATTAAAATTTTGAGAATAATTAAAATAAGATATTCTTAATTAAAAATAATTAAGTTGAACACTCAAACTTCTTTTCCAAATTTTGATGTTTCTAGAGATGAAAACGACTCCATTTTTATTAAGTTTTGTTCAGTTTTATTTTTTCAAAAAATTACAAGGACTAAAAAAAAAAAATGTTTCTTTTCCTTGCTGCTGTATAAATATAAGACAGGTACAGATTTAAGTTATAAGTTTTGTTATATTGATAAAAGTGAATCCATTTTGAAGTTTATCTGTTGTTGAAAACAGTATAGTAAATTAAAATAATAATTCTTTACCAATTTTTGACTTTATGTTATTTCCAGAGATATAATAAACATATACTTGCTCAAATCTGAAAACATTTTTCTTCTTAAGTACTAAATTAAATTAAAAACATTTAACTTTTAGATAAAAGATGAGATGTATTTTTTATACCTCGTTCAAACATATAACTTAAACTTAATGGATCTCAGGATACAATGCTTAAAATAAAAAAGTAAACGTTCTTTAATAAAAAATATTCTACTTTCTGAATCATGGAAATTTACATTCAATAAAAGTAAGTAAGTAGAAAAAAACTATCAATATATATATATACCTTATTTTTTGGTAAAAAGCAAATAGTTTTAATAAGCTATCTGAATTAAACTGATTTAAATGGTTAAAATTACAAGCAACATTAATTGACTCCTTGTTATTTTAAAGAAGACAAATCCGTGTCAATAAAAAATAGGTTCTGAAATAAAAAAAATTATGTATTTAAACATTAAATACTTGAAAAATTTATTGACTACAATGCAAGATACTTTAATTCAATTATTTCGATACTGGAAAGCATAAATTATCCTGATAAAATTGAAAAACTTCATTTCACTCTCAATGTCTTAAGTTTCTTTAACAAGAGTAGATATGCATTTTAATTTATTCAAATTATTTCGTAAAAACAAATATATTGCATGTAGTCTTTAAAAATTTAGTACAAGAAAAAAATATTATTGAATTATCATCTATAATTGAATCATTTGGAATTTTTTCGTGTAGTTGAACTTTCTGAAGAGTAGAAATAGAGATGAGAAAGTGTTGCGTGCAGTTTTCGCTCATGAAATCTTTGTCACGCAATTTATTGATTTATTCTAGTTACTTAGCAGCGTTGGGGAAAAAATTACTCGTGCTAGTTTGCACCATTTTTTTCTCCCTTTTTCTCCCCTTCTTTTTTGTTTTTGTTTGTTGGAACATCAAAATATTGGAGAAGAAACTGCTTTTATTTCGCGTTGGTCCATTTTCCAAACATTTGAAACATTGTTAACACAACTTTCTGCTGGATAGATTCGTTGTTTTATCGCATTACTTGTTATCCATAAGAGAAAAATATTTCGATGAATATATTTTGATTATTGATAAAAAAAAATTTAAACTATAATTATATTTTATAAAATAACTTAAAAAATATAAAGTTATATTTTACAAACAACTTACTAAGAAACTGTTTTTGTAATACAATCAACATCGCTTGATCTTATAATTCATTTATACTTCATTTACCTTGCAGGATTAAGACGAAATTAAAAATAATTTAATTAAGTTTTTAAAAATTAAAATTTTTATTGCAACAACATTTCTAAAACGAGTTTTCAAATAATAAGTCGACATTGAAGAGCGAACAATAATGTCACTTGCTTTCGTGGTTAAGTTATTTGTTATGATTAACAGTTTTCACGCCCACGAGCACATATGTATAGAAATTTCGATTCATTATAATTTTATAGCTGATTTAGGAAAGAATTCTGTTTAATACTTATTTACAATTCTAAAAATTATCCCTCATTGATAGAATTATGAAACATAGTTTTCCATTAAACAAGCAAAAGCCCTCTCCCCGAATTTGGCATAAAATTTTTATTAGTGAATAAGACAAGCGATTCCAATAATTGAATGAAACATCTCTAGTTCTAAAATTCGTGACCACAATCTCTGAGCTAGTGCGGCTATTATTTCGAAGGTACTTTATTGACTTAAGTTATTATTTGAAATTATAAAACGCAAAACACTTGTATTGCCTTTTGAATTGTTTTCGTTATCCTGTCAATCGTTTTTATGAATATATTTTATATATAATGAATTTAAAGCTTGTAACAAATGGCAAAAAGATGGACAATAATGCGAACTCTTTTGGATGTGTGAACACTTAAGCAGTCAGTCTGCCAGCTCGGTGAAGAAAGCACATGCCAATGCCCGCGCACGAAAACCTCTCGTTATTTGTATAGTATTAACTGTTTTGATGTAATTGAAACTGTGCTCAATTTGAATGTGATATCAGTTTGAATTTAGAAATGACAAATTAAAGATTATTGGAGCTAACTGCCGTAATAAATTTTGAGTAAAGATTATAAGCTATATTTCCTGAATGTGTGTGTGTGTGTGATCATAATCTCCACCTATATAAATTCTTAACGCAAAACATTCTATTTGTGTGTTTGCATATTAGATTATTTATTAGAATGGCTCAACACAAGAATATTTCGATGGGCACTACAATTTCGAATTATTATAAAATCAAATTATTTTCCACCAAAGAATTAGATTTAGGGTATCCGACTACGTACGGAACCGTGATTTTAAAAACGCACAAATGGATAATTTTCATGATATTTAGTGTCACTTAGATTAGAATACAAGTATAAAATTGTTTTAAGGACATTTTGACAAAAAAAAATTATTTAAATAAAATATTTCGGCAAAAGAATGCTTCTATTATAATAATATTTTACTGCATATAACTCAGACCTCTGTACAGAGGCTCAACTAGAATTTTTGAAATATATAACTTAGAAGTGGGTTTATTCATATTTTACGACAACAGATGGGAGCAATTTTAAGAAAAAAACGCCAATAATTATTTAAATTGGTGGTAACTCTAAAAATAATGTGAATTTTTCAAAAATTCTAGTCGAGCCTCTGTATAGAGGTTTGAGCTATATACAGGCAAAATATTATTATAATAGAAGCATTTTTCACAAAAAGAGAACATTTGGGGGGGAAATATTCTAAGTTGATTTTTTGCCAAAATATTGTATTTAAATCATTTTTTTTGTCAAAATGTCCTTAAAACAATTTTATACTTGTATTCTAATCTAAGTGTCACTAAATATCATGAAAATTATCCATTTATGTGCTTTTTTAAAATCACGGTTCCGAACGTAGTCGGATACCTTAATTGTTTTGAATCAAGCAAGTTATCACGTTATTATAAAATATTACAAAACTGTACGCTTTTTTACAATAACATTTGATTCTTGAAGTAAAAAAAAATTACTCCCAGATAACGCTACGAAAAGATATCGCAAAAGGGCTGTTTAGTTAAATCTTTTGAAAATTTTTTTGCTTCATGTCATACTAAGATATTTTAATTTTTCCTTAAGAAAATTGAAAAAGCTTCATTTGTCTAACAAGACTACACTTCACTAACAAATATAATCAGATTTATATATATAGTAGTTATTATATCTGGAATCATCGAAAGTATTGGAAAGATAAAACGCATTTCTTACTTTTTAAAAGGAATAGTTTGTTTTTAACATGAGATAAAATTTCTCTAGTCTCGGAGGGCAACATAAATTACATTACTTCAACTTTCAGAAAATTGCTTTTCTTATTCTTTTTCCATACTGTCAAATGTCATGTTTTACTTTTGAAAGAAAGAATGTCGAATACTTTGAATTCTTGAACCAAGAAGATTTAAGCAAGGATGAGAGGTTTCCGGCATATAAGCATATTTAAAATAACTAAGCTGCCTTCAAACTTCTGAGCTGTTTCAAGAAGTTTTTAACTTTTATCTTTTGGAATATAAATGTTCTTTAATTACAAAAAGTTTTATATAAAATTTTAATTATCTAAGTGGTTTTGCATAAAGATTTTATATAATTCTTTACTATTTCTTCCCTTTTAAGGCATGTAGAATGGCTTCCTTCCTCATTTTTGTTCTGATTTTCATTGTATAATACTTAAGATAATAATTGAATTTCCTCTCTATCGTGAGACCTCCCCCCCTAATAAATATTTAAATTGGCTGAAGTAAAAAAAAAAGAGGAAAATATTTTCTTTAGTGAAGAGACACCCAAAGACTTATTTAGGCATGTTTTAATTTATTATTGGATTTATTTAGTCCACAGTTTCTTAAATGTTTTCTCTTCTCAATACTTCAAAAAATAACTGTTGCTGTCTAAAAATTATTGTATTTTTCAAGCGTTCGGTATACAATTTATTTCTAAATTGATCTTATTCAAGAAAAAACGGAGAGAGAGTAGTTAAGTATATCAACTAACAACTTATGTGCATTGTAAGGTATTCAAAATATATATGCATAAAGAATAGAAAGATAAAAGAGCAGTTTCATAGTTCACAAATGGGATTAACGTGCTTATTTCCTCCTAAGAAAAGCCTGTTAATTAAATACACTTTCTTAAGGAATGTCTTAGTTCGAATTCATATATGCACAAGTCATGCTGTTTTCTTATACTTTTATTGAATCTGTTGATTCAGTGTCGTAATAAAGGAAATACTCGTATTATTAACTAAGAGTCCTTGGATTAATTGCTTAGCTCTATAAATTTATTGAATCCATTGAATGAATTATATGTCATTAGAACAAGTGAAACAATTTCAGGTGAATAGCAAATATGAAAAATGAAAAAAAAACAACAACTTATTTTTAAATATTTTTTTTGTTTGATAATTAATAAGATCTTCTATTTTATTTCCTTAAATACATATCCAAAAAAACTATGATAGTATTGGTTGTATTCTTTTGTTTTATATTCCAGAATATAAGCCTAGCAGTACAATATTCTATAAAAAAAGATTATCAACAATGGTAAGTCTTAAATAAATAAAAGTTGATATTCGAAACTTCTGCTATCATATAAATGCATATATTATTGTAAAATTTTAAAAATTTGATCCATTAAAGCACTTTTACTTAACCAATATTATTTATATTAGTTATTACTCAGAATTCTATAAAATCGACACACATATTTCCATGCCGTATTTTTTATTTTGCTGAAAAATTTCTATGTAACCAAAGGATTTTCTATACAATTTTGTTTTGTTTGTTTAAGTACATTATATACACGTACAAAGAAAGTGATTTGTGCATTAGGGAAGGATTTCACGGCATTCATCTGAATGATAAAATAACCCATGAAATAATAAGTAAAGTTAAGAACACATATTTTGGAGATATGTAACAGATTACTGGTGGCATAGTTTATGTTTATGACCTTCAATCAACTGCATTGGAAACTATGAATACTAGTTTCATATTTATACGGAGGATTCCCTTTTGGACTTCACCCAGGGTGCTACTGCTGGTATTTTCTGAGACCTATTTTCCTTTTATCTACATGTTAACTCTCATACGACCCACTTTGACGGTGAAGTCGAGGCCATCCATTTAGCCCTTCTGCAACTATCTACCCGTCTCTTTCCACCTGATAAGGCTGTAATTTTATCAGACGAAAGTTCTGCCCTTCAGTCCTTGGCAAGTAATATAGAAAAACAAAGTTTCCGAGTCCAGAGTTTCAGGCAGCTAGTAAATAGAATTCAAACAAAGGTTTCTTTCCAAGAGGGGGGGGGCATCCCATTGCAGTCGGTCTGTAGGGAAATGAGATGGTAGACCTCTTGATAAAAAGAAGCAGGGATACTCTCCAAAGATCTTCCAAAGACTTATCACTTCACTCTGCTAAGCTCGGGATTAATAAGATCTATAAAAAATGTTTTTGGAGTGTAGCTGTCAGTGCTGCTAAAAATAAACAATGGAGGGTACTTTTAAAACCTGACGGTGTATCGGACTCTCCTCGTGCCTCCGCTGTGGCTGAGTTTAGACTATTGACTGAACATGACTGCCTTTGTGTTCATTTGTTTCGTCTGAACTTGATTGCCTCATCTTTATATGTTTTACGTAGTTTTGAACAAGTCGTGGACGCTGCTCATTCGGACACGTGCTCTGCACTCAAGAATTTAAATTGTATTGTAAAAAAGCATTGAGATCTCGTTTGTGACGGGCTCACGCGTCTTTTTATTAGCATGACCTTTGGGTTCTTTGGGGCCAGAATTAATGGCATCTCTTTTCCAACCAAACCCAAGAAGTGAAGCGTGAAGGAAAGATGCAAATTAGGAAGCTTTTGAATATCAGAAGTTAGAGCAAGCGAGGTGGCAATTTGGGGAATGTTATGATGGTATGTGATTCAATTGTGAAGTGACAGCCAACAGAGGAATTCCGTTACATAGAACCATTAGGTCAAGGTGCATACCATTGCACTCCAGTAAATACGAAACTTCCAGTAGGATTGGATCGGTCGATCGAAATTAAGGTAGGAGTGACTATTTAATATTAGGATCTGTCACTGTATTGGAATTGAGTTTAGGCGAGTTAGTTATTGATAGGGGTCCGGGTTACGTTATTTCAGTATTATATATATTGTGTGTTTATCCACCGTAGATTCTCTCCCATATATTATTATTATCTAATCTGTTAGAGGTTTAAGTTTAAGGTCTTAATATAGTCATATTAAGATCATGGAAACTTCTAGTTCTTCATTTATTCCTACACCTCTAGCTCACGCTGATAATCAAGGAGAAGGGCACCCGAGGAGGGCAACTTCACACGTTGCCTAATGACTTACTTGTCAATGGCCAGCATTTATTAAATAAGTAAATAAAATGAACTACAACCATGGGTCGATACTTATCTTTTTTGCATCAACGCATTCGTGAATTTTCCACTTCAATTTCAGATGTCTTGGTAAAATAAAAAATACATATATATTTTAAAATAATTCATAATCGTTAACAAAATATTGGAAATAAGGGGCCAAGATTATTTGCTGGTAGAGCATTTAGCATGAATTTTTTTTTTTGATCAACTGTTCCTTAGAAGTCAAACTTTAATAAGAGTATAACAAAATTAATGTATTAAATTTAATTTTTACACATAAACACATACAATCCCTCCTCGAGCGAATTCTTCCCCTAAAGAACTCTTTTTTTATATCTATGTATGTCATATTTCCAACAATAAAAATAATGTTGGAATTAAGTTAAAATTATAACAAAAACATAGCATAAATATTTTTTTCTTAGAACATTTAATAGCAATTTATTTCATTTTCAAGAAACTTCCTATTGGATCTGAAACTTTCCCGAAATTTAATTTCTAAGGATACGTATCAATTTGTGGTATTTGTTACTATATTTAAATTTTGACTGAGAACAATAAACTGATAATGGAAATTCTACATAAAACTTTTGCGAAACAATCTGTTTATAAGAGAGAAAAATTCAAGATATTGTTCATTTTTAGTAAAATAAATGTTGTTGAGTTGATTTCTTTTGCCTCATTCGTAAATTTATAAAATATAAGAATTTCTCCATTAAACCTTTATGGGTCATGGGATCTCAGGTCAAGACCTTCTTTTTATTAGCTATACGAATTTCGAGAAGTTGTATCTACACCATTAATTAAATTATTCAACGGTGTTGGAATATGTATAAAAAATTATATATTACAAATTGTGAAAAATAATTAAGGATAATAAACCTTCAGTTTCTTTAAAGAGGTTCTGGCTATCAGTAAAGATTAATTACGAACAGCTTGACTCGCGCAACATAAAAGAAACAATATCAGAGAAAATTTAAAAATGATCAAAAATTGGTTTTAAAGTTCACTGAAACACATGCTATTTTAGAAAAAAAAAAAGAAACTCATAAGATAAAAAATATATAATGTTCGTTATTATAATCTCTGAATGAACAAAATAAATTTTTACCTCAAGAAAGGATTAGTTTTGAAAATATATTCAAAAGAGTAAAAATTTTGATTCACGCCAAAATGAAACATAAAATGAGATTACTCAGAATCCTAATAAATATTAATAAGTCTGGGGGTGAAAATCCGTTGCAAACTGCTTCACACTTTATATTTTTTTCTTAGAATAAAATTTGAATTCAACATTCTTAATGGTTTGATTCCTTACAGAATCCAGAGGAAACTAATATTGCATCTTATAGAAGCTAATATATTTGCAAATTCTAAGATAATGTTTTAGAAATGGGTTTATTGTTGAATTCCTATTCTTAAAGTGTTTTAGATTATTCCTTGAAATGAATTGAATTTATGAAAAAAAAGAAATTGTTTATTCTTCCCTTTTTCAGTTTTTTTTATCTGTTATGAGCTATAAAAAACATGAAGCAGAGGAATTGCTCAATATATATATATATATATATATATATAATTAAATTCCCTATCTAGCACACTTTTATTTTTTTTTCATTACCTCTTTAAGTATCAAACTAATCACCCATTTATTTCTTCCGAGCATATGGCCTAGCCAATAAACATGCCTAATTCCAGATCGTTATATTTAATAGCCCTATATGTCAGCATTAACTTTCAAGTGCGCTCATGAAATCCGCGATCGGTGTTTTAAGTGTTAACCCACTTAAGATTTTCTGTGGCGTTCGTTTTTCCTCTCTGCCTCTTAACGTCAGATGATGTCTAACTTTCCTCAAATAAAGTTCCCTTTTAAAACTGTTTCTGACTCACAAAACATGTCAGAAATAATGGCCATATGTTCCGAAGAAATAAATGTGAGTGATTAGTTTGATACTTAGAGAGGTAATGAAAAAATAAAAGTGTTAGATAGGGAATTTAATTTTTAATCTAATTTAATTATCCTTATATATATATAAGCTAAACTAAACTCAGTGGTGCAACAGCCTATGAGGGTCAAGGTTCACTGCGCCCATCTCAGTGTACGTCACTTTTGGGCGCTGAGGTGCTTGAGCAGATGTCCCAATCAGGTGGTCAGTATGAAGCGAAACCCATCATTTATCGACTATCTGAAGGGATGAAAAATTGATTCGAACTTGCCCAGCCCGAGGATAGAGCCCCGGATCTGTGGTATGGAAGCGCCTCATATATATATATATATATATATATATATATATATATATATATATATTCAGCAGCAAAAAACAGTGAAAGAAAATTTTATTCAGTGAGCAGTTGTTGACACACCTTTCGCTGAGAGAAAATGGACGCCAAGTGAAGATTTTCATTGGGTTGAATACTTATGTCCAGAACTGTTAAATAACTTTTTATTATATGTTTTCTATTTGAAAGTGAAGGTTGGTATATGGAGATTATAAGAAAATAATGAGTTGGAATTAAAAGTGTTACATTTAAAATATTATTTCTGAGAAATAATTGGGTGTTTAATTTAAGAATCTAAGATGTTACGGAAAATAAATGTTAAATAGTAAATATGGGATTTTGTTTTAGATCTAATTTATTTATCCTTACATTTATACATATATATATATTTAATATGCAGTGATTTAGCAATAAGATTTTTGTATTTCGATTCCTCCCCCCCTCCCCCAAAAAACACGCCCACATACACACATTTGATTGCAGAAAATAAGAACACATTTGAAAAATTAGCAGATCAGAGGAATGAGCATTCAGGATGAACAGTAGAAAGACCAATCAGGATAGAGATTATATTCGGGTGTGGTAGAGCATCTATACATCTGAAGCATGAAATGATGCTGAGAGAGTGTCGGAAGTGTATAAAGTATGGCAGTGGTGCGTGTTTAGTATTTCTGTGGAAACTACTGCACGTTGTACATTAGTTTAAATGATAATTAGATGCTGCCTAAGTATGATATACCCAACAGGCTATCCAGTTGACGACATCTGGAAAATCTTACTCGAGGTCAAATTATTGAAAAGATAGAAGAAAGTCGAAGAGTGTAACCAGAATAGCTGTGGATTTCGCAATCGCTCAAGTGTCGTTTCAAGAGTTAGGAGAGCCTTTCAGACTACAACGATTCAGAGGACGAACGGTTTATTATTCTAATGGAAACAAGGGAGACCTGACAAACAATGAGAGAAATTGAAAAACATATGCTGTTAGGGGAACTGAAGTAGCGACTTACCGTATACAAGAGACTACATGATGGTGATATATTTTAACGACTATAGTGAGTACCATCGAAGGTTTGCTTTGGAGACGGCGTTTTCAGTAGTTCCGGAAACACATGAACTGTACGAAGCAGTATTCTTTATGGTTGAGAGCGGAACTAATTTGATTTGAGATTACGGACGCATGCAAATTGAAAAAGAGAGAGTGGACAACACGCAAAAAGCACTCATCAACACCATTAAAAAGGACTAGTTTCGAGGAGTGGAGTTCTCATTTGGGAAGATACTTGATTCTATCTTTCCTATTTTTAATGGAGTCTCAGACACTGATGCCCGCTATCGTACCGAACTTTTCCTTCCTCAAGCGCGTGTTATTACAAATACTATAGGTCTTCCTTCTCATAGTCGGCAAAGCTAAGCAGTATCAAACAGTAGAAGTGAAGTTATTTAACATAGATTGACTGACAAGATTCCCGGTCCTAAATTCAATCAAACATGTATTAGAGATGCTTGACAGCATGTCATTAATTACCAAAAATAATTTCGGAATTGTAAATGGTACTATACAAGAGGAATGAGCAGCAATGCTCAAAGGCTCGTTGATAAAGTTGTTTTCAGCCAAGATAGATATTGTAAATCCTGTACTATTGTTTGCTGGTCATATTACCTACCAAAGGCAGGTCTTTTCTAACAAGCTGCCTGTCACGTGGACATTTCAGTATTTTGTCTAATCGTGTTCAAAGCTAATTTTTGAATAAAGTTTTTTTTTTTAACCTACAGATTTCATTTTCGAAAAGTACTGTTTACTTCCCCGTGTTTTTTCAACTTAGAAATCTTTAGATAGGTTTTGGGTTGGCATGAATCACTTCTACACAACCCTGTATTGATAAAAGCTTCTCGCTCTTAACTTTTTTTATGCGTTGTATTGTATATATGTAAGATATATATATATATATATATATGAAATTTATTTTTCACTTTTTAATATATTGTACAAGAAGTATGTCATAACATTTGAATTTATTTTCCTATTAGCTAGTTTGACATTAAAAGCAGGGCTGTCCGCAAACGCTGGCAGATCTTCATTGTAAAACGAAAATAAAACAATATACGAGCTCGTACGTCATTCGACAAATTTCCACATTTTTACTTTAAAATTTTTTCCATGTTTTGTCAATTGGCAGCTCTCATTATTCCCTGATTCTTATAGAATCAAATTTTGCATCATGACCTGCCGTTCATGAAGTTGTGAACGTCAGGTCCATCTTAAATACAGTATTATGCACATACAAATCTTCATAAGTTAAATGTACGAAAAAGGCTAATTTCTGTGAAGGTTTTATATCTTTCGTTCACTTATTACTTTATCATGTAAAATATTTATTAGTTTATATTTATCACAAATATTTATTGTTAAAAAATACTTCCTCAGAAAAAAAAAATGCCTTTTCATACCATATAAGTGTTGCAACTTTAATGCAATTTCTCTGTCTTAAATATATTTTATTATTCAACATTATGCATTGGTTTTAGCTTCCAAATGACAATTTTGCTGATAAACGCTAAACATTTTTGACGATGTTTGTGAAAGAAAACCTTCTCAAATTTAATTGTCCTCATTTAGAATATATAACGTAAAATTACATTCTTAAAAATAATGGAGTTTGAATGTGTAAAATAATCGAAGAAATTAGGTAGTTGACACAATACAAAAAGTATTTATTCGAAACTTCTTTTTAAGGTCTAATTCTTTTTAAGTTTCCTTCATGAAAAAAAAGAATAATTAAAATTTAAAAAAATAAATCTGTTAGATTAAGTTACTTTAAATTAGTTTCTGATTAATTTTGCCTGACTTAATGATTTATTGCTATTCAATGATTTATTGATTGCCGACATTATTTAGAACCCGTGTCTAATAAAAGCAACAGAAACTACACAGTACTACACTCGAGGACTCTCAATTTCATTGGATTAAATGCGCAGTAATCTTATAATTCTACTCAATTGTCTTTGAGGGAATTAAACTGGATCGATTGAACTTCTGGGACGTTGGGCATAATTCGATAAACTTGGCTAGTAGGGAATTGTCAGCAGGATTGCTGCAATTGCTTTGTCAGCAGGAAATTATTGGATATCGTTAAAAGATGAACATTAACTGCTACAGTTTGAAATTAAATGAATTTCGAGAGTAGTTTCAAGAATCATAAGTTTTATGAAAGTATCAAATGAAAAACAAAATTGAACAGAAAAAAATAACTATTGTAGTCGAATTCTAAAGCTTGAGAAACTAAGAAATTAGCATCGTATTTCCTATCTTCCAAGAATTTAAATTCTTTAATTTGCAATATCTCGTAATTTAGTATGACTTGCATAAATAGTTAATAATTTTGAGCTATATATGCGTACAGGGTGTTGCTGAATTCAACCGATAAATTCAGAGAGGTGATTATCGCAATTCCGCTTCAAGAACCATCCAAGGCCTAAAAACAACGTTGCTGAATCGAGTGATACCACCACAGGTACTCAAAAACTCCTTTACTTCTTTATAACATCACGGTGCAAGGCCTGTATATTTGAAGAGGGGATCATTCCCCCTATTAATCCATTTTTTTTGTTCTATTCTGTATCTGCAATATTATATTTTCCGACTCTTATGAATGTTACGAAAGATGTGTGTGTATTATAACAGTTGAATGGTTATTTTTTTTTATATTATATTAACCTATATGTACAAATCAAAATTCATTCGCATCTGTCCAGTAGATCTGGATATAATCTAACAAATCGGAAAACTCTCTTAAATTTGAACACTAGTGTATTTATGGGATGTACTTAAATAATTAATTTAATTTTAAATATAAACAAGATATTCTGTACTTATAATTGAATGTCGTGATGATTAACAGGTCATAAATTGATATCAATATTACAATATATTGATTAATATATATATAAATTAATATATTTCGACTCTTTCTCCACTGAAATGGATTATAAAATTGTAAATACAGCGCATAAATTCAACCTATGTAAAAATAACAGTAAAATGCTTTTGTTGCAAGTTTGGAACTTCATTCATCACATAGACCATAAATCGAAGAGATGATGTACAATAAATTGATGCATAACTTTATAAAATAAATACTAAATCTTTCTCTTTTTTTAAAAAAGAATTTAACCTTTCGAGAAATTCTTTAGCAATAGAAAATATCAACAAACATAAGTGCCCCTCGAAAGTACTTCAGTGCTCGAGAATGTCTTAGACACATTTTCTGACATCTTCAGAAATATCTTCGGGAAAAGACGGGAAAATAACCACTCATTCTTATATCGCGGAAACTCAATCGAAGCGCCATTAATGGCCATAGTCCCTTACTTTTGGAATATTGCCTAAGACGGTGGCAAAAAATGGCTTAGTACACCAATATTTTCTCATTTTATATTTTTACCTTTAAGAATTATATTTTGGACGTTATCTCTGGAAGAAAAGCATTTATTTTTGTGTATGGAACAAGTATTAGTGTTTTCTTATAAAAGCAAAAGGAAATGGCAATGAGTGTGTGTCTGCTCAAGAAAGAAATCATAAATGTTCATAACAAAAAAAATCTTGATACAGCTTATAGTAAATAATAAACTAGCCAGCATTTTTGTGGATTTCATTTGAGAAAAAGAACAGACAATATTTTTGATTACTTCATAAGTTTTTCCTTTTTCCAGAAGTGGTAATTGCTTTAATAATATATTTATTTAAAAACAAAATAAAAGTTTCTGAATCTGGCAATGAATTGTTGATAATACTTTGTTTATGAATAAGAAATTGTAGCTACATTTTATTCTTGCTGTTTTATTTACGAAATAAAAACAAATATAATAATTCTGAGCCAAAAAAAGTTATCTTAATTTAAAACAATAGGTACTCTTTTTTTTAAACGGCTTCAGATGTAAAAAACTACTTTGCGTAGATAAGGCAAAGAAGGAACTTCTAAGAAATCGGATTTATTTTGCTTGCTTAAAAATAATCTTTTTTATTCCTCACCAGAATCAAAGTATAAAAAGAAATAAAATGGTATTTTTTAAATTTCAAATACTTTACTACGAAAAAAAAATCCTTCTATCTTTCCAGGGATTAGTTAAAGAAAGGACTATGCTAAGGCTGTTCTTTTTTGGATTGAGTATGATATTTACTAAAGGCTTAAATTTTAAGCGTACGTACATCGAGTCAGCTATAACAATTTTTAACATTAGAGATACATACAGCATTTCTTGTTCGATCACATATTTGAAATAAAGTCTCATATTTTTCTCTTTCAAATAACGCGACAGTGTTTTTCAATAAATGTAGCAGAATTTAAACAAATTGCTTAGGATATACACATGGGTGACAAAATAATACGAACACCTATGAAAGAGGAGAAATGCTTTATTAATAGGGAGTTGGACCCCCCTTTGACTGAATTACAGACTGTATGCGACGTGGGATGGACGCATAGAGGTCATGAACAACTTTTAATGGAATATGAAGCCATTCTTCGTGGAGAGCGGTCTCTAATGCCGAAATCGTAGATGGTGGGGGAATCGAGCACGGAGTTTTGACTCCAAATATCCCCACAAATATTCAATAATATTTAAATCAGGTGACTGAGGGGGCAAAGAAAGATGACCTACGTCCCCCTCATGCTCTGCAAACCATTCTTGCACGATTTTAGCTCTGTGGATAGGAGCGTTGTCGTCTTGATAAAATGGGCATTCTCCGGGAAATAAAGTCTGGACAAATGGATGCACCTGATCCC
>BMAV01007923.1:562023-574902 GCA_019973955.1 Trichonephila inaurata madagascariensis
AAATTATGCACCTAAATCATTAAAATAATTTGACAGTTTAAAGGTTAAATTAAAATTTATTTCTGTTCTTGATGAGAATCTAAAAAGGTTTGAGTTATAAATGTTTTAATATTTTAGTAACAAATAAAACGAATGGATCAATGAATATTTACATAAATAAATTGAATCATATTAAGTCAATACTTGTATTATCAAACCTTTTAGAAATGTTCAGATATTTATAAAAATTCAAACATATGACGTAATATTTTAAATAACTACATGCAAGTAACAGTAAAATCTAATATATACCCTTTTTTACCATACCTTTTATCAATATCTTATAAATTCAAGAAGGAATGCATGTAATCCATATTAAAAATAAATTTATGCTCAAGAATTATTTCCCCAGAATTTAAAGATAGTCCTTTTAAACTATGTCTAACATCTAATTTCACCAAAGAATATTAGTTATAGTTTTAATACTTTACTTTTTATATATGGAGTTTGCTTATTTCAAGCTAAAAAAACTGAGATATTTTTTAATTTAATGTAAATAATTATGTTTTAAAAATTTTTTAACATGATATTGTGAGGGCATATTTTTAAGAACTCCGTTCAATAGTTATGTTTGTTAAAACTAGTCACATTTTGATTAATTTTTACGTTTCATAGAAGAAAAGAATTTTGGAATTAAACTCTAATAATAAAAGATTAAAAAACCAATTGTCTTTGTAGAGATATATAGTTGAAATTTTTCTTAAATAATTCAATCTTACTAAGTTATCTTTAAATCATTTTTTGTTGTTGCTATATTTCGTGTTACGAGTGAAAATAAAAAAATAAGACTTTTGCAATTTCTCTTTCCAAGGTTTTGCAACAACTATAGTATCCAGTGCTGAATGAGAGGTGGTCGGCAACATTTTTATACAACGGGTCACACGTCTTCCCTCGTAGTTCTTGGAGTGTAGACCGTTTCATCATGGCAGCTCCATGGTCGATCTGCACCAAGGAGGAAAGGCGGGCAGTGATTCGTTTTTTGTCTACGGAATGTGTGAAACCCGAAGAAATTATTCGTCGCATGCAGGAGCAGTATGGTGACAGCTGTTTATCGAAAAGCAAGATCTACGAATGGATATAGTGCTTCAAATAGGAAAGAACTTCTTTAAATGATTCCAAAAGGTCAAACAATCCATTGAAATCAGCCACTGAAGACAATGTGCAAGTCGTTGAGGGCATAGTGATGGAAGGAACGGATAGTATCCAGCACAGGTTTCATACCGTTCACAAACGAAAAATGAATCACTGCCCTCCTTTCCACCTTGGTGCGGATGGACAAGGGAGCTATCTTGTTGAACTGTCTGCTACACTCCAACAACTACGAAGGCAGACGAGCGACACGTTGCATCGAAATGTTGCCGACTACTCCTCATTCAGCGCTGGATACCAGCGCTGTTGCTAAACCTTGGAAAAAGAAATTGTAAGAGTCCCTTTACTTTTTTGACTTTCCCTCTGTATATATTGCCTTCCTTAAAAATATCTCATCCATATATTAAGGTATCCAAATACGTTCAGAACCGTGAATTTAAAAAATCTCATAAATGGATAATTTTCATTATATTTAGTGTCACTTAGCATAGAATACATGTATAAGATTGTTTTAAGGACATTTCGGCAAAAAAATTTATTTAAACACAATATTTCGGAAAAATATTAACTTAGAATAACATTTTTCAAAATGTTCTCCTTTTGTGAAAAATGCTTCTATTATAATAATATTTTGCCTGTATATAGCTCAGACCTCTGTACAGAGGATCAACTACGATTTTTGAAAAATTCCCATTATTTTCAGTTACAATCATTTGAAATAATTATCGGCGTTTTTTTTCTTAAAATTTCTCCCCTCTGTTGTCGTAAAATATGGATAAACCCACTTCTAAGTTACATATTTCAAAAATTCTAGTTGAGCCTCTGTACAGAGATTTGAGCTATATACAGGCAAAATATTATTATAATAGAAGCATTTTTCGCAAAAGGAGAATATTTTGAAAATGGGTCATTCTATGTTAATTTTTTGTCAAAATATTGTACTTAAATATAATTTTTTATTGCAATACTATTCTTAAAACAATTTTATATATATTTTCTAATATAAGTGACACTAAATATCATAAATATTATCCATTTACACGCTTTTGCAAAATCATGGTTCCGAACGTAATTGGATACTTAAGTAACATTAAATAGCACTGTGTTAATTTGCATTAAATAATAAGCAGCAATGTTCAAACACTCTTATCAGAAGCGCAATAATGACTGTACTCCTGATAATAAATAAATTATTATTTTTTTCTTTTTTGCAATTCTAGGACATAATTTTCATCTTTTCTAGATGTGATGTAACACATTTGATGACGAAAACAGGTCTGTACCTACAAGCTTCTGCTCAAGCTCAAGTTGTCGTGGAAACATTTTTTTGTTTTTTTGAAACACAGAATGTTCTTTATGGTTCGACTGTTGCGTTTATTCATGCTTTCGTGTTTGAATATATACCGAAGGAACATTCTGCATCTTGCGTGAAGGAATAGCACCTGATTTATGGTTGGACATTAGTTTCTGTTACGGATTTGCTTAATTATTTAAATTACTATTGTGTCGAGCGTGTCTCATTTTAGATTCAATCACAGAAAAATTGAGCAGGACACGTAAGGATAGTTGACTTTATAAAAAAGAAAACATAGAAACTACCCATTACAAGGATTTACAGTAATAACAAATTCCGGAATACTGGACCTTATTTCTGTATTTGTTTTAGGAAGTTGAATAGAAGAAATAATATTTCTATTTTCATGAACTCTATTGCAATTTTTAATATTATAAAAACAGTACAAAAATAAATTTTATTCCTTGAATCATTAGAATGTTATTTTGTAGCTTATTTAAAAATAGTTATAATAAAATGGCCTTAGCACACAGTTTCAAAATTCACACTTGAAAACTTTTCATAAATATCAAAAGAAATAAATATCTTATCTTATCTTTTCATAAATATCTTATCTAAATATCTTAAATAATTCAGAAATGACATATTACTCACTTATATTAACTTAAAATGAACAAATGATGTAGTGCTTCAATTTTTGTACTTACGAACTATCGCAACTATGCTAATGTTCAAAATATCTCGCCAAGTTGGGAACTCTGATTTAGCAAGTGTCATACGCGCTGAATTAGCAACCGTGTGCTTTGTTTCATATAATGTCGCCAGTACGGTTGAGATAATATGTAAGTGCCCAGTTATGATTAGGCGAGAGATGGTTAGAGAGAGAGGGATATAAGGAGAGCGAGAGAGTCCGAAGGGGGACTGGATTTTGAGGAAGCCGGTGCGGTCCCTTCAGGATAAAAAAAAAAACAACGATCGTGAGTCCACCAAGTACGGCGGATTCCGAACTGGGGAGATCCGGGAACGGTCTGAGTCCCGATCAACGAAATAAAGAGATACTGAATCCGTGAAAGAAGGCGGATTCTGGAACGGCAGAAATTGCGAAGGAGCACGGCGAAGTTGGAGCCAGCGAACTCACCCAGACTCGGTGTGAAATTACCGAGAGTGAACCCTGTTTATACGTATCCTAGGTATAGGACTTTCCTCTACAGTGTCAATTTAGGACACTATTTTATGCGAGAGATAAGAGACATTGCAACGAAAGAGACTCGAAATCTGTGGACCCTTTTGCTAATTAATTGTGATAGAATATTCTTTTTTTGATGATTTTTTAATGAGAAATAAATAGTTTATCCCAGAGCTGTATGAAGTCATTACAATACCAAGGATCACAATGGACATTGGAGGGGAATTGGATATGTCATTCGTACTGAAACGAACGCAATTCTCTGTAAGATTTACATTTGCCGGGACTATTAATAAATCACAGGGACAGAGTTTTGAAAATGTCGGTTTATGTGTAACATCGAAGGAAACAATATTTACTCCTGGAAAATTGTATTTGGCTTTGTCAAGGTGCCGAAGTTAAGACGGAATAAAATTTCAGTACAATTTAGAAGAAAGGGTGATTAGAAACATTGTTTTTGAAGAGGCAATAAATTGAAGTACAAATTAAAAGGCGGAGATGAGGACTTGAAATTCATTTTTCTCCTGCTTACACTATATTGAAAAATACAGAACTGCATAATACATGTAAATTACAGTCTTATAATTTAAGCAATGAGTATGAACAGTTTTATAATTTGAGCAATGGGGGTTGTTTTAGTGCAGTTTAATGAAATATATGTTTTAATATAATAAAATCTTTGATTTTATACTCCAAAGGTTTTATTTTGCGATTTCTAGGCATATAGATCTGCATTTGCTTTTGTAAAGAAACATGTCTGAAAACCCAAGCGAAAAAAGAAAACAAGTAATAGAAACCCGTTTTCTGTTTACCAGGCAACATGAAAATGTCCTTTGTATTAAGGAGATTTACTGAAGCTTGAGTTTGTGTTTAGATTAACGCAGACTTTTACATTAGAAAGCTCTATTCCTTTATTACTAAAAAGACTTACTATTTATTCCTAAAAAGCTATTTTCTCCTAAAGCTAAGAAGATGGATAAATTTTTATACAATGTTTAATGGCCAAGGTATACAAAGAAATAGATTGACATAGCCATTAATGAAAATGGTCTATTTATTGATCATTATTGAACAAANACCAAGTATCAAATGATTAAATTTATAGACTTCTGTGAAGTGTGGTTTTTGCCAAAATCAGTAGCCAGAGTAGCCACCATTGTTGGAGATCACCGCTGCCACACGCCTCGGCATTGATTCAAAGAGACTTTGGATGTGTTCTTGGGGTACAGCAGACCACGCAGCTTCCACACGTTGCCAAAGTTGATCTGGTGTGGCAGCTGGGGGTGTAATCTGGGTCAATCTTTGAGAAACCATGGACCACATGTTTTCTATCGGCGAAAGATACGAAGAGCGAGCCGGCCAGGGATGCAATTCAATCTGGTGATTAACGAAGAACCTTTAGACAATGCGTGCCACGTATGGTCGCGCATTATCCTGTTGAAATATGACTGTGGCTAAGCACTGAAAGTAAGGAAGCACAACTGGCTCCAACACCTCGGAGATGTAGTAATGACTGTTTAAAGTACCGGATATGCGTACTAGAGGAGTGCTAGAGTAATATTCAATACCGCCCCATACCATAATACCCGGTTCCCGACCAGTGTGTCGGTGCATAATACAGCTGTTCAGCATCCTCTCTCCACGGTCTCTCCAGACTCGAATCCGACCATCGTGGTGTTGCAGACAGATGCGTAACTCGTCAGAAAAGACAATTTCATTCCATTCTTCCACCCACATCCTTCTTTCATTGTACCAATCGCGGCGGAGACGTCTGTGGTTCTACGTCAAGGGTAGACCAAGCAATGGACGTCTTGCAGACAGACCACTCTGCTGTAAACGGCGTCGATTGGTACGCGCAGACACTGAATGATGCGTTACAGACTCAATGTGCTGTGTTATGGTTCGGGATGTGACTGAGCGATCCGTCACTGCCATGCGCACAATTTGCCTGTCCTCACGTGAAGTGTTGCAATGAGGCGGATTGATCGACCACGTCGATCCGTCGTACCCTCCTGCATCCAACGGTCACATATCCACATTACGGTTTTTTGGTTTCGTCCAACACGACTAGCGCTTTTCCTGAAAGATAATCCTCAATCTCGGTAGGCCACTATCCTTCCTCTGTTGAACTCGGATACTTCATCAATAGCTGATCGCTGTTTTCTACGATACATAACTGGTCGTTTTTTGAAAAAAAAACACATGAAAAACACAATTGCCGAACTTGAAATCGTCGAAATCTCATAGTCTTAAATAATGCTTTGAGGTTCCACCACAGGCACGCGTGATGTGTGCTTGCGCTGAAATTCTAATCATTTGCATATCTCACCTCTGCTAATGCATGTTGTAAATTTCATGTTATTTGCATGCTTCCTTCAGGGTGTTNATCTCACCTCCGCTAATGCATGTTGTAAATTTAATGTTATTTGCATGTTTCCTTCAGGGTGTTGCATTTACGGTGGCCAGAAGTGTATATCAGCCTCACATAGTCGACCCCCAAAATTTTGAGCATCCCACCCTGACTCCCAGCGTACGACTGAGTGATTTAAAGGTCCCTTTATAGTTTCGTAAGACTGCCCCTGCTATTTATACAGACTTTTTTAGAATTTTTTTTTATTTAATCCTCTAAGCGGTCTGCACTTAAAGTCTTGCCATTCTGGAGATGCTTCAAAAATGCACCGCACATATTTTTTTTTGCTTTCAGGTGGGGTTCTCAAAAGCGGTTGAGCCGTATTTTTAAGAATGTGGCTCGGCCGCTTTTTTGGAATCTGGCTTGAAGGCAGAAAAAGCATCTCTGGAATGGCGGAATTTTACGTGCAGACCACTTTGAGGGTTAAGAAAACAGTAAGCATCTAATTATATATGTACGAGGGCAATTCGGAAAGTAACCTCCGAATCGCTGTAAAAAACAAATCACAAGACAGAGACGAAAAAAATTTATTTACATATCAAAGGTACATCTCTCTTCTATTTTTCAACATAGTTTCTCTCATTATTCAAGCACTTGTCATATCGTTTGATCAAGTTACCAATTCCTTCTGTATAAAAAGTGGCCGCCAGCGATTTAAACCAATGTGTCACAGCGTGTTCCCGTGACTGTCTCATACAAAACTGCCCGAGAAATGTTCGAAAAGTATTCTGAAAGTTGGGAGATTGTGAAATTACAGAGCAAACGAATTTTTACATCGATTTCTTAGATGAGATCAGCACCCACCCCCCGTGATTCCTCATGGATGTTTGTTCTTCCGTCCTTGGAAAAAGCGTATCCATTGGCAAACTACGCCTTCACTCATAATGTTCGGCCCGTATAGGGCACACAATTCTCTATGGATATCCACTGTTGACAATTATTTGGCCCAAAGAAATCTTATCACTCCTCGCTAATCACATTTCGCGGGATTTTCCACGGTGGCACACATTTTGTCACGTTATAAATAGCAAACTCTTGGCCCTTCGACACTATCACTCGCCGACTGGAAGCTTATTGAATCAGACAGGGCCGCTTTTAACCTCTCTGGCGCTCTAGGCACTTCAAACTGTTACGCCCCCACTCACACTATTTCCAGAGCGCCCTCTCCTTGAGTTCTTACCTTGCCCAATTTGGTTTGGAAAGGATTTTTCCTTAACTCTTTCTCTTTTCCTTTTCTTTGTTTTTCCTCTTTAGAGAGTCTTTTTCCATTATCCACCACTTTTGGAGCAGCCGTATCCTGAACCTGCAGCCGTAAGGTAAGGATAGTGTCATGATTTGACCACTCTTGTTCAATTCTTATCTTACGGCATCACGGACCACCCACCCCTTTTGCAAGTTAATTGCAAAATCGTTTGCAATTATAGTATACATTATTGTATGAACTGTTCTCAACTTGTTAATTATAATCTTTTTCATCACTCTTATCACTTTACAACTTTTTACTTTTAGACATTCTTATTTTTTGTTGAGTCACTGTCATTATACTTGTACAACAAAAGTTTTCTTCGAGCTTTGTGATCACTGTAAAATCATTAATAACATCATTGCAATCAATTTTCATTGTAATATCGTTTTGAGGGCATAACTACTTCAATCAAGCTTTTCACTTTCTGTAGTTGATCTCATTTCTTAAGAACAGAAATACTTCTCTCATATTTCGCTAGGTGGAGGTACGTTCGTTGTAATTTTAATTTTCCTACTTTTTTTCAACCCTCAACTTTTTTGGCGCCCCCAAATCATTGGCGCCCTAGGCACATGCTATCGTGCCTAAGCGGAAAAGTGTCTCTGGAATCAGAGATTGCTCGTTCCTTCGATTGAGGGCGCTCTGAACCGTACTTCCAGCGCCACGCTCAAACGGCGGTTAGTTTCCGAATTGCCCTCGTATAAAAATATTACAAAATACTAGTTTCAAATTCATAAATAATGTAGGCGCAAATAAATAATTAACACAGACACAATTCTATTAGGAAATCAAGATAGATGCAAACGTTATTGTATCGACGCGCAAGTTCTTATTCTTTGCACTTATGTGTTTCTACTATATAATTTTTGAAAATATTACTTTTTAGTAATGACTCTGTATTTGCAAACAATAAAGAAAACTGAATTAATATTCTTGATTGAAATACATGTGGTGATGAACATTTTAGTTGGAGATAATTCAGTGATCTAGTCAGTGATTACATACCTTTCAATATTTCCATGAGGTCTTCATGAGGTCTGTAAAAGAGGGAAATCTTTACATTAGATGAGAGACCTTCGCGAATCTCCCAGAAAGACGCTGCGGACCCCAAGGGGTCCGTGGACCACAGTTTAAAAACCACTGATCTAGAAAAAGCCTGGCCTCTTGTGTCTGATAACTTGACAAAAGTAGCTGAAGTGCGATTGGAATGCTCTAACCCAAGGGTCAGCATGCGGTTCTTTAGTCCTCTGCTTCTGTAAATTATTAAAAATAAATAATTATACCTACTAAAAAGTATTGTATTCCTTTTTCTTTTTTCTTTATAATTATTTACAGAAAAAATTATAACATTACTCTAAACTTAAAGTTTTAGATTATAGCAGTCGCGGTACCACATTAGTGCAAGATTTCTTTCACGAAGCTTGAAATTTAAATTTACAACATTATGAAATTTTCATATTGGTTGTTCTAACACTAAGCCACTGAAATACAAATAGCTTTCACAGTGGCGTAACAGAGAATATTAGGGTTCCCCTGCAAAGTAAAGTGTTGGGCCCCAAGTCAGATCTTACAAAGGATTACAAAAGCATATATACTTGGCTTCAATCAAGCTTTAGGCCCCCTAGAATTCTGGGACCCCACAGGGGATTGTGGGGGTGTACGTTAAGCCGCTGAGTTTCCATAGTTTTTAGTGTTTGAAGAAATATAAAATATTATTTTGGATAAAATTGTATTCAGGTATAATAAAAAGTAGTGATTGGAGCACAATAGTCCTGATCGCGACCGCTACCAGAGCCCTTTCCACCCTCCAGCGCAAGTGCATACATATTGTTTACGCTGCTTGATAGTAAAACTCTCTTTTTCAAAGCTCTTTGATAGTTTAATTGTCTTGTTTCACTTACAAATCGATTGTTCTGAGCCGATCCCTGTTCTAATCCATGCACAGATTCACCAAATCTCACGCTCTTTGATTTCCTCATGTTTAGATCATTACAAAATTCCCTTTGTAATGGATCGTTTTTAATTTACAACCAAACCCATAAATGGCGCTGCCATCTGTACTGATCTATACTGATAAAAACAGTTAGTGCCAGTCTAATCTCTGGACTCAAGCGATTAAGACGCTGAAAATGGTGTATGCCTTCCTGGCCACAGACGGGTAATATTTAATATATTGTTTCCGTCAAATGTTTTCTACTTTTGTATATTTTGCAGCCTATTGCAAATATACTACTCGTATGTTTAACACTAATAAACCCTTATTATTATCCCCTTTCCATTTTCTTGCTTTTTACACCTTAAAGAAGAATGCTTCAACACCGGTAGAGATAAACGAAACATGTAGAAAGTTTTTTTAGCTAAAAAATCGGAGAGATTCTGGACGGATGGAATTTTAATGTTGCCTGAAAGATGGGGAAAGGCTGTAGAAGATAATAGCACCCATATATAATTTAATAAACGAGTACTGAGATTCAAATCCCCAACGTCTTAGTTTTCCTTCAAAATTAATAGGACAGGACATGCCAATACATTATTTTCCTGCTGTCCATTCCTGCTCTTAGCTTCTTTTACTTGCTTGCTCCCCCATTACTAAATTAAAACTATGAAAAAATATACATGTCTTCAATATAGTTACTATTATCAACCATCTATAGTTGTCCCTTTATGAGGGGGAGAAATAGAGTCATGTTGAATACTACACTTTAAGTATCCAAAAGTAATGGCTTATTATTACGGAACTACCCATCAGAATGCAAAAAACTGTTCAACCGTGGATTGGAAAACCCTCCGAGAATTTTCGGGTCTAGTCCGATCGGTCGCATGTACGCGCATTATTCGGCAATCTCAGATGATAAACTTTTTACACTGACTTCATAAGTAAAGGCGTGGACGCCACAGTAATAGATGCAATGCGTACTTTGGTTAATGGAATTTAAATCAGTCACGCGTGTACAGCGACGTGTTTGAACAGAATAAACAGATCCCTCCGACATCGACTCCGATTCAGGAGTCAGGTGCCTGGGGACGTCTAAAGACATGGGTCCGGGCCCAGGGCTCAATGGGGGTTCATCTCATTCTCGACTCAGCCTTAATAAGATCATAATTCGAATAATTTCAACGGTCAAATGTTGCTTACGGTTGTATTCTCCGAAAAACTGGGAATTTCGGACGATATCTCAACTGCAACTTATGATGACCATCGTCTATGTAGAGGCCTAAGCCTACTACCATACACCATTCATTACGCATTAAATCAAAAGGCGGTTTGTACAATTGTAAGTCATGCACATTTATTTGTTTGGGGTTATTGTTTGTATGAGTATTTAACAACATATGCTATGCATACTACTTTTAAGGGTCATAGGTGAGGCCTACATTTGTGTGTCGGGGCACAGGGCCTACTTTTACGTAGAGCCCAGAGACTAAAGAAGTTTTAAAACGTCCTTGGATATTTCGCTGTCATTATCAGTTGCGCAAATATGAACAAATAAGAAAGAAAAAATTAACAATATTTTTCCAATATATTTTCAACAAAAATATTGTATCCAACCCCAGTGGCGTAACGTACACCCCCGCATCGCGAAGGGGGTTCAAAGCCTATATTACATTATGGTTTTGCAGTTCTTTATAAAATCCAGTTTGGGGGCTACAATATTCTGCGTTACGCCACTGTCCAACCCTCCTTGTAACTCGTCATGTAATAAGGCCAGAGTATGATAAGCCCATTTTGCTGATTTTAATTGTATTTTGAATTACATATAATCTTGAATATTCTATAAAGCTATCGAAAAGAAAGTATTGTGCCCCTGTGAATTAGGATAGAAGACAAAGTTCTATAATTTACCCATTTTGTTGGTCTTAGATCAGTTTATTGAAAATGAAACTACTTCGAGTATAAATAAAAAGACAATTTCTCCTAATTTCCGAATATTACAGGAAAAGTTTGATTACCTAATGATAATCTTATCTGTGTTGATATACCTAAAGATATGTCGATATAATGAATTTCTAGCACACAAGCGTATGTAATACGTGACCTCACTTAAGCAATAGTTTTATTTTTGTAAGAAATATAAGATATGCAATAATCACCAATATTTCACAACTATATTTTATTTACAACATCGATTTATTCTATTATTATATAATAAAACTGCATTTCATTTATTCTCATTTCATTTCCTCTATATGATTTAAGGTATGTGACTACCCAAAAATCCTCGGTTTGTAGAAAATTTTCGAAATTTTTTTTATGTTTTAATATTATAGCCCATACGCTTAAGATTCCAAAAATACTTTATTTTAGTTCCTACGATATTTAGAAGCTAAGTTATAGCTTATTTAGTAAACCGGAAATGGAATTTTCAAAACCGGAAATGGGTGTTTAAAGAGACATAAAAATGTAAACAAATAGTTTGAACGTCTTTTTCGTAACTTTTAATCAATATTAATATTTAATATTTATTGTTAATATAGATCAACGTATTCTTTATTTATTTATTAATACTTTTTTAATCTGGCAACTGTTTTTTTTTAATTCAAGCTTGTTTTACTGAGTGGCAATAATATTATCGTTTATAGTTTGTTTACATTGTTCATTCTAAAGCGTTCTTCTTAATTATTACTTACTTTTGATATTTTTACAGTTTATTCATTCATTTTCATTTAATTTTAACGTTTTATTTGACTGTGATTTATTTAAAAATGCCAAAAGCCAGATCGAAGGTGTCCAGAAAGAGAAAATTTTATGGTAATAGGTTTACCAAGTTAGCACAAAACAGTAATAATACGTCTGCAAGTGAGGCAAAATTGAGCAGTTTTGATGTGCCTGAACCTGAATTTCATGGTTCTACAGGGAATATAATTATTAATTTCCAAGCTTTGATGGGAATTATTTCAATCCTGTGTTGTCCGGAATGTTATGCAACTGGATTGAAACTGTCAGAAGATTCTAGGGAAGGACTTTGCTCTAACTTGTGTGTGGCTTGCAGTTGTGGATACATGATTGGCTTTACTTCTACTCCTAAAGAAAATAAAAAATTCTCTCTCAATACTTTATTGGTATTTGGATTGAGATTGATTGGCAGAGGTTTCACAGCTGGTAAGAAGTTGTTATGCACTTTAAATTTGCCATGCGTTTCTAAAAATACCTTCAGAGCTCATGAACTCAAACTGCTGGAAGCAGTACAGTTATGTTCGGAAGAAAATATGAAAGCTGCATCTAAAGAAGTGCGAAATTTTAAAAAAAGCACAACTTGTGGTGTTTCGGTAGATGGCACATGGCAGCGGAGAGGCCATATGTCACTTAATGGCTGCGTTTCAGTTATTTCCATTGATACTGGAAAAATTTTAGATCTGGAAGTAATGACACAGTATTGCAAAATGTGTGAAATGAATGTGAAATCTGAGCATGAATGTTCAAATTACAAAGGATCCTCTGGAAACATGGAAGCTGTTGGAGCTTTCAGAATTTTTGAAAGGTCACTAATCAAAAGAGACCTGCAATACACCGAGTACTATGGTGATGGTGATTCCAAGGGCTTTTTACAAGTGAAAGATATATATGGTGAAAACAGTGTCACAAAACTTGAATGTATAGGACATATACAAAAAAGAGT
>BMAV01007923.1:578820-591748 GCA_019973955.1 Trichonephila inaurata madagascariensis
TGAAACACGCTACATATGTTATTCTCCCAGCGTCAATACTCTTCTTGCGTGAAAATTACGTTTTACTGAAAAAGCTTGCTTCCCAGCTTGAACTTGAAAATTAAGAATATGGAAACCTTAGAAGATATGACCAAGGTGACCACAGATTGGCGACTTTATCACCCTTGGGAACAAACTTCGCGAAAAATACGATATCGCCAAGAAATCATCGAGAAGGCTCTGGAATCGTCTCTTCGAGAAATTACCATGAGGCTATATAAAGGACCCTTGAAGCAAAGGTCAGTTCAGTTCAGAAGAGAGTTGAGTCGAGATCAGAATCTGTTAGTGCGGTGACTGCAATAAGAGCGAGAGACTTTATATCTTAGAGTTCATGCTTGCGTTTCTGGAACGTTATGAAGCTTTTTTTTATATATAACGAGTGCATTTTGCACTATTGTAATTAATCTGTTATAATATTTCTTTTTACATGTGCGTTGATTAGTACTTATGTAGTCGTCTTCATCCATTAATAAATCTGTTATTATTCAAATTGTTATGTTATTCCCTTTCAAATTTGCAGCAATATTATCCAATTTAATTTTCAATCGATTACATCAGTGATTCCCAAAGTGGTCTATATAGACCCCCAAGGGTCTATGATGACCTTCAAGAGGTCCACACTAGCGAAAAAATAGTTTGGGGGTCCATGAGATGTAAATGGGGGTCTATAACAGTGACTCTCATTAAACCAAATGAAGATTTTAATTTTAAAAGAAAATTTAGTCAAGTGGAAACTAGATTTATCTATTTAATAGATTTACTTACTAATTTTAATGAAGTAAATTTGCAGTTACAATGTGACAGCATATATTTTATTAAAGCAAGGACCATGTCAGGAATTTTGGCTTTAAAAAGACACACATACCTATTATTTATCTCGAATTATGGAATATCATGAGAAAAATTTTGATTACTTTTCCTAGTAAGAAGTTTCAGCGGGGTTGCCAATTTCCAAAACAAAAAAGAAACTGGGGGAAATAAAGGCTGGACACTAGTAACCAAGGAGATTTAAGGTTAAACCTGACAAGATTGACCTCAAGTTATTTTATGTATTAATTAAATTTTAATTTAATTAACATGTTTTTTTAAGGTTCAAACACTATACTTCACTTCAGTTACGAATTTAAATCGTTTAAGGTAAGTAGCTCTATACCAGCTGTCAAAAAGACATTCAAGTAGGTAAATTCGAAAAAATTCAATATTAGGTAAGCTGGGGGGTCTACTTCAAACTGAAAAACATGGAAAGAGGTTTATGAGACAAAAAAGTTTGGGAATCTCTGGATTACATCTAGATGTATAATCTTTATAACTTATAACATTTTTTTCCCTTCAGTTTCACGAAAACTGTAATTCGAATAACCAGGGATTTTTTTTATCAGTTCAAACACTCTTTTTTTTTCAAAACAAAGAAATAATTCAAGTTAGACACAGAAAATATACATGTATCTATTACATCTAAACTGAACTCAGTGGCGCAACACCACATGAGGGCCAAGGTCTATTGTGCCCATCTCAGTATGCGTGATTGGGCACTGAGGTGCATGAGCAGATGTCCCGATCAGGTGGTCAGTCTGAAGCGAAACCCCCAGTGTTTAGTCCTCAAGCAAGCTTGGTACTCATTTATTGACCCACTAAAGGGATGAAAGGCTGAGACGATCTTGCCCAGCCCTAGTATAGAACCCCGGACTTGTGATGTGGAAGTCCTATACGACCACTGGGCCTCTGTATCTACATTTAATGGTATCTTATTTTAATCGAAAGCGTTTATCTATGTCTCATTTCCTTATATGTATTTTTTTCTTTGACTATTATTTGATTTATTTCCCTTTTTTAATTCAAGTATTTCATATTTTATTCTATTCCAATAAAAAAAATATGCACATACTTTTCTTCTTTTATTTTTAAACTATTTGTAACTCTTAAAATATGAGCAACATTTACTTAAGTTATCTTCATTCAAATTAATTTCTTCTCAAACTTCTTCGTCAGTTTTAGCAACTCTGTATAATAACTTTTTTATGCTGTGTTTAGTTTGAACTCAACACGCGTTTTTTTCTTTCTTCTTGAACACAGTCACAAAACACGTGACTGTAGATTTAGCAGTCTCAACTAACCCATTGAAATACTGCAACAAGAATAAGATGAAAGAATCAGTAAAGGCTATTTATAAATTTTGGATTGTAAATACATATGTATATATATAAAATAAATCGTAATAGTTAAATATTTCTTAAAAATTCAGAATTTTCATAAAAATTAGTATGACTCTATTGAATTTAATATTTATATATCATCATTCACATTTTAAAGTTGTTCAGTTAAAAATGATAAGATTCGAATTTTAATTTAAATAACTTTGGAACTGATAGTTTCTGCTTTTTGATAACTGTTTTAAAACTTTAAAAAATATAATAACCAAACGATTTTTACTTTGTCTTAACTCAAGACAGAAAATTCTCTTTATTTTTTTTTACTTATCCTTTAAAAATATTAATGAAAAAAATTATAACAGCTTTGTAGTGAATTATAACTTTTGACTTTGATAGATCAAAAGTTTAAATCTCGACTTACACTATTTAATCATAAAATGTAATGCACTTTAAATTAATTCAAATTAAATTCCAAGACTCAAGGTTATGGTATGTCTATGAGATATTTGATCAAATGCAATATTTATATCATTTGAATACGTTTAAAAGTTTAAAGCTCATCATTGAAGGTCTGTTTAGTCTATAAGACTTTACATTAATAAGCCAATATAAACCAACCATTGCTTACACGATAAAGTGACGATGAATTTAAGTGGTATTTTAATACATCGACAAGTGCTTTTTAAATTTTTTCCTAATTTTCTTTCGTATGATTGATACGTTTTACGCTACTGGTTCATCATGTTGTAAATCAAAATACATGTCTCAGATTATTTACGTTTTGAAATAAATTAAATCCAGCTTTTTTTTTAAAAAAAAGAATAAAGTTTGTAAGCACAGTTTGATACCTTGAAAGTAAAACTAAATTTATAGATTTAATCTTTTGAAAGTTGAATAGTTATAAATTACAACTACATTTATATTGAGATCTACAATATAGAAATCTTACAATTCCAAAAGAAAAAACTACAGGCTAAACAACTAACGACTGTTTGTTACTATTTATTCATTCATAAAACACATTTTCATCGATTAGGCCATTCTAGTTAGGATTCGAACCCACGACTTTTGGATTAGAAGTCCAACACGCTATGTATTGCGCTACAGTAACACAATGAGCGATTTTCCTTTCTATATATGGTGTTGGACTATTATTTTTGTTTGTTGCTATTTATTCATTAATTAAATATAATTAATAGATTAATATTTGAAAAACTGTATTAACATCAAGTGTCATCCACCACAAGTTTAAAATAATGTATTTGAACGTGAATGGATAAATAGAAAGTATTTTATTAACGATTGAAAATCTGAACACGATATATATACTATAGGGAAATTATTAACTTATAGTAGGAATTGAAAAAAAGAATTCAGTGAGTGTGTGTGTAAAACCTGTATCATAAAAAAAAAAAATCAGAATTCATATATTTGTCCATTTGATGTCCTAGCATTTTTTTAAAACTTGATACAGCTAATTTATTTTACATTTAACAATCGAATATGATACCAGAAGGGAAAACTGAACGAAATAAAATACTGTATTGCCTATGTAAGCCGCAACTGAAAAACCGTATGGATATCTCTCGGTTTTTCCATTCACAGTCACTTTTTCTTTCATCTGTTAAGTTCCACGATTCCAAACCAAGCAGTGGGTGTCAGTTTTAAGAAAAAAAAACATAAAGGGGGAGGGGGGCAAGTAAATGCAGTTTTCTTCTTCAGTATCGAATTCCTCCCCTCCCCTCCGCATAATGAAGAGTTTGGGAGAACCGCGTTTAGTGAATTCCATCAGTTCATTTAGGGCGTCGTTGAACTACGCATGCGTTCTGAGCCTATTCAACACCCCCAGACCTCACCACCCCAGTTGACATCACGTGACCTGTGAGATCTCGGGTTGGGAAGGTTTTTTTCTAAGCCCTCTAAAGCAGACTTCTGTTTTTAATAATATTCTGAAACTATTTCTCTTCGAACTCATATTTAACTAATTTCTTTTTTTTTTTTTTTTCGTTTAAGAAAATTTTAAAAATATAGTTTAAAATGAGAAGAATCCGAATAAATTTACCGAAAATAATTTAAAATAAGAACTATTTTGTAAAACTAATGCTTCCAAAAAATGATGTAAATTATTTTTGCAGATTACCAAGTACATATGCCTTGTTCTTTCAGAGCAATGATTCTCTCAGTTGCTATGAAAGGGCACTTAAACACACAACCAAGGGCGTTCACAAGAAGGGTTGAAAGAATTTTGATGCGTATGTGTGGTGTTATGAAAATAATCTGGGATCCATAAATGTTTTTTTCTGGAGATTTATTGGTAACGATAAACTTCAACAATAATAATCTTTAACACAAATTACGAGTGATAAATATTAGACTGAAAATATCCGAGTAAACAACGGCACATCTAGTAAGAAATCGAAATTAATGACGTTCAACAACTTCTTGATTTATTCCAACAATCAGGAGCTGACAACTGATGAGCTCATAGAAATGCATGAGCAAGAGCAAGACATTGGAGACCTTGAGTCTTTGGAGTCCAGGGGTACTCAACCTTTTTTTCTGCTGGGCCGCATACATATGTTAATTATTTCACGCGGGCCGCAACATGAGGATAAATAGGGAAGGTGGGGGGGGGAGGAGGAGAAAGATCAAGATAACATTGGAAATTTAAAATGTGGAAAATTGATCATAATATTATAACCCCTGTTTTGCTGTTTTTAATGATTATTTTTTTACATTTTTATTTTTATTTTTGTTACTAACACTAAATTAGAAGCATTTACGAAACACTTCTTCACAATCTATGCACCAGTAAATGGTTTCATGTGATTACCAATAATATAACAAACTTCATGGGCAGGGGCGTAGCTACCACCGTATCAATGATACGGGGCCCCCAAGCTACGGGAGCCCCAACATGTGTGACTACAGTTCCACTATCAGGGCTTTCTTTTCTAAAAAAGGGCCCCGAAGGAGTTTTGGTACGGGACCCACTCAGAACTAGCTACGCCAATGTTCATTGGATGTCTTTGTTACCGCTGCGATATTACCACTGATAAAACACTTTGTTACTGTTGCAAGGATTATTCAAGAAAAAGCCTATTTATCATCTCTTGAAAAAGATCCGAGGAAAAGTGTCATTCAATGATTCCTGTTTATTTGTATTTTTTAAATAGACTGAAATTTTGAATAGACTTTCGTGAGAAATCAAACAATTACTGATCCATGTTTGTTTTTCGCTATAAAATAGTCAATTTCCCAATCGTCTTGAAACGATATATTTTCTTCGAATATTTTTCGCTTGCAAGATATGAAAGATAGTTAAAAATTAATTCCACCCACTGTTCACTCCACTGTTGTCTGTTATCACTAATCGTAACTCTTTCAAATAGAAAAAGAATATCAATTCGTACCCGTACGACACCGACAACAAAAAGTAAATTTGACATATTTGATTCCTTGACAAAGAATTTCCCACCAAATTTTTTATACAATGTTCTTTTTTAGTGAATTTCTCAGAGCAATGGGCCATGACCAGGTCACTTAAAAAGGCTTGGTGGGCCACATGCGGCCCGCAGGTTGAGTATCGCTGCTTTAGACCCAGGTTTGTGATAAGATCGAATGACGGCGTTGGGAATTTGATAGAAGCCCTCAGTTTAACTGAAAAGAGGGTTACGAATTTTAGAAAATATGGACTGCAACGATGAGCGTATTTTTTCAATTAAACGAGGAATAAAAAAATTATTAGCATGCTACGAGGTAATACCGTACAGCGACGGTATGAACGCATATAGTAATACGTGTACAGTGACGTGTTGAAACAGAAAGGAATGTCAATCCTCCGACAGCAAAATCTATCCACCAATGGGAAAAAACTTTAAAGGAGACGGGAACTAGCACGAATCCTCGTTTTCGTGATAGAAGACATTGTTGATCGTGTTTGGGATTCATTTTGTAGGAATCCCGATAAGTCTATTAGACTCTATTCCATTTTGTTCGAACACTTCGCTGTACACGCGTGTCTGATTTAAATTCGATTAACCAAAGTACGCACTGCACCTTTTGCTGTGGCGTCCATATCTTTACTAATAAGGTGACCAACCGTCCTCCTTTAGGGAGGACAGTCCTCCTTTTATAGGTTCTGTCCTTCCTCGAAAAGTGTCCTCCTACTTGTCCTCCTACTTCCTTTTCAATATTTTAAAACCGATCTGTTAATCTCTGTATCCAGAGATGAACCAAACATATTTCCAATATGTCGAAGACTGTTCTGAAACAAACACGACAGGAAATAACAGTTTTCAACAGACTTCATGGCAAACAAAGTGGGCAAATAAAGAAAATTGTATTGAGTTTTTATCGAAAGAAATATCTGATTTTAAAGTTGATGACATTGGTCAGTTTGAAGAAGAAAGACGACTGAATGCGCATTTAAATTCTAATGAATTAGAACAATTTGAAAATCAACATGCTGAGATATTGATAAAAGATGGGTGAAAATACTTAAACCATTTAAAAAAATGAACACATTCCATATGAAAATTTAATTATTCTTATTGACTTTACGTTGTGCTGCCCTGGAACTAATGCAGCAGTTGAAAAGTTTTTTTTCAATTGGTGATGATTCTTGGACAAGTGAGAAATCAAAAGATTGAATATTAATATCTTAGCTACAGTGCTTATCGCGTAAAATTCAGTATGAAGGATATATTTGCTCTGAAATTTCCGATATATAAGAAAATGATATGTTGACAAGAAAAAAAAATTACTCAATGGTAAAATACTCGTTTACGTAAATAATTAAAAGGAATGTATGCACAATAAGCGTATATTTTTGTTTGAATTAATAAAATGTTATGTTGACGTTATAATTCTTTCTTAAATTTTTCGTTCTCCTTTTCATTGTAAATACTGGTCACCTTATTACTAATGAAGTCAGTGCAACAAGTTTATCATCTACGATTGCCGAATAATGCACACACGTGCGGCCGATCGGATTAGACCCAAAAAATCATGGAGGGATTTCCAGTCCACAGATGAACAGATTAAATTCTGATGAGTAGTTTCGTAATAATAAGCCATAGCTTTTGGATACTTTAAGCGCGGGCACCCTGTATTGCGGAAGCCGGAACACTACTTTGTAATATTTTATGAAACCTTCTATATTGAAATAACTTCGGTTTGCGATTTTGTATTTGTGTTATCTAACATTTTTTTAAATAAATATTATTTCATTTCGTCTCCTGTCCTAAATAAAAATAATTTATATGTATTTATATGGGAAATTATACCCTGACTTACGCGATTGTCACTCAGTTGCACTTATCGCGTAAATTCCTTTATACGTTCCAATCACATACGTTTCATTAACAAAAAGAAATGGGCAGAATGCCAAAGATTTTAATGCAATATCCAATCTTGTATTTCACCTGAGTGAAAAGTATAAGATTGGATCATTTAAACATAGAAACGAATACCTATATTTCAATGATATTTTGCTTATTTTTTAAAACCAGCACCATTTTTTGAACCTGCAGAAATTTATACACATATATTCATATAAACTTTTCTATGTATATTTTTAGAGTATGCATAAATTAAAATTTCTTCTGAAATTTTAGATGTGCAAGATATGAAAAACATTACCAAATGTGAATTTTGCTTTTAACATTAAAATCTGAAATTTCTATACGATTGTTTTGAAATATATGGCAGAATGAAAGCTCTAGATCAGGCATGTCAAACTAATATGATATTACTGACCGCAAGTTCTATTTTTTGTGAAGTTGAGGGCCACCTATTTTTAATGTTAAAAGAAAATTAATAAATATATTCGAAATAAATGCACGCCTTTGTTTACTATAAGCAATAAACGAGTGTAATTTTAAAAAAAACATTTAGCGAATTCTACCTATCTTATTTTTATTTCGCGTTGGTTTGTTATTTTACGTTTATTATATAAATTTTTGTGTGCCGATTTATTGGCCGGGACTCAAAAATGTTTGTTGCGGGCCGCGTGTGAGTCTGACACCCCTTCTCTAAGTGGTCCACATTTAGTCGTGAACCGTAGTTTGCCCATCACTTGCTTCAGAGGCGCACACAGGAATTTTTCAAGGAGAGGGCCAGGGTCGAAAGTCCATCATTCTCGTATCATGCATCTCGGACACTTGAAATGGCACTTCCTTCTCCTACATACCGCACCACATCAACGGGATAACTTTGAGTTCGATAAATTAAACGCGCATAGGTCCCCATAATCTCTATGTTACTGTGGCCAAATGTTTATGTAACACATCACTCAATAAGTCTCGGGCCTAACATATAGATGCCACTACCTTCTAACTTTCTTTAGTCTAACCTAGTAGGACAAGCTTTCAAACGGCACGAGTCAAAATTTCTTGATAATATCTTGTTTAGATGAATAGTTAAGAGATTTAAGGGAAGGAACTTTTGCTTGCTTAGAAACCATGGATAAAAAAAGAATTTTGTGTGAAACATTGCTTTTTTATGGAGATAAACACTTTTCAAGCAAAACAATGTGCTTCGAATTACTTTTCCACGGACCGTACAGTCCAGATCTTGCCCCCAGTGACTACTGGTTTTCAGCAAACCTTAAAAGAATGCGACAGGGAAAGAGGTTTGCCTCAAATGAAGAGGTGATTGCCGAAGTTGAAGCCTATTTTGAGAGCAAAGTCAAACGTTCTACGAAAAATGCATTGAAAAATTAGAAAACGGCTGGGCTAAATGTATCATTCTTGAAGGAGAGTATCTTGATAAATAAAGAACAATTTTGCTTAAAAGTTGTAGTTTTATTAGTTAGGCCAGGGACTTTTTGAGTGATGTGTTAGGTAGTAGTTGATATATATATATATGACCAAGACTTTTCGATAGTTGGACATTAACATTGATTTCAAGACCATAAAGGTATGGAAGTGACGACAAGGAAAACTGCTTGGAAAAATGTTCTGGAGAAGGTCAAGGCACACCCAGAGCTATTGAGGCAACGATGATGAGGCTTCTATATCTACCTGCTATTGTGAATTCTTGACTGACCGTAATGTGCTTTTTTTAAACCAATAAAATTCTTATTTTCCAGGGAAAAAAATATAATTCCACAGAAACTTTCCATATTTTTTACTCTTCCTGATGCATTTTCTTGCCTTCTACTAAGTATACATTTAGATTTGAGGGAGGAAAGACAGAAAATTTTTTATAGAACACTTGATAGATGGTGGATTTAAGAATTCTTACTAAGAGAATATTATTGGTCCCGAATTTCAAACGAAAGGTTTCGAACTTTTCTGATATGT
The DNA here is from genome assembly GCA_019973955.1 of Trichonephila inaurata madagascariensis. Lineage (NCBI taxonomy): Eukaryota > Metazoa > Arthropoda > Arachnida > Araneae > Nephilidae > Trichonephila > Trichonephila inaurata. Next base: position 588,317 of record BMAV01007923.1, read on the forward strand.
TTTTAATTTCCCAAAAAATCTGAATCAATTTTCCTTAAAAATAGGTACGTACACACATTTCTATTTATAATAGCATATTTTCTATTCTCTCATTTAGCATTTAAATCGCTACTAATTCAATTCAGCAGACAATTTAAATCATTTTTCCCCACACCTGCACCATCAAGACGAGAAAGAAAAATAGATTGATAAAACAACCTTATAATTATATTTATCATCTGTTTTTGTTACAGAAAGATACAGCTGTCGAAAAGAGAAAAAGACTTGTATTTTAACACACCTCTAAACATACGAACGATTTTTGCAATTGCTGTAATGGTACAGCAAAATAAATTTCCATCTGCAAAACTCTTTATTTTTTAAAAATCTTTATTCTTTGAAAACGAAGTGTGTATTTACTAATTCTCTTTTAAATGACAAACTTTTATCTCGGTAAACAACAACGCAGCTTTCTAAAACTTTCTGTGTTTACTCTAGCGAAATTAAGATGTTTCACAATATCAGCTACTTCGTGCCATCACTGCTATTAAAGCACTTGGCAGATATCTCTGAGTTTTAACCTCTTATTTCTTCGGGCGTCAAGCCACTCGTTTTTGTTTCGACAGCCAAGAATTCCCTTTTTTTTCTTGTTTAAAAAAAATTTCCTTTCTCTTTTTTTTTAGTTTCTGTCCGCTAATTTTATTTCATTCAATTCTTCAAAACTTTTGAAAAATACGCTCTTTCACTCGCTGTTGGATGAAGAATTCGCGTTTCGTTGCCAACACGTGATGGTTTCATTTATTTATTTTTTGTGAGAGAGAATGCTAATAGTCGCAATTCATCATCCTGCTTGATGAAGATTCAAAATAGCAGATGCGCTGTTATTCTGAATAAAAATTCATCACAGTCCAATGTTATTTTTTCGTTATTTTTTTTTTAAAAACCTATTCATGATTTTTTTTCCCCTTCTTATTTATCCTTTCTGAATATTCAATGAAAAAAAAAACTGTATAATGCGCACAATGTATGTTTAGGTTTGCCAGCAAACACACAAAGATATTACTGGTTCGAGAACTTTTAAAAGATATGGTTTAAAATTAATCAAACTAAATCCAAAAGAAGCATTTTAAAATATTTTTATCTCTTAGTCACACATCATGACTATATTTTGATATAAACAAAAATAATAACCATTAAGTTTGGATCACTAATTTTTTTTTCTTTTTAAAAAAGGAATTACTTCATTGCTTAAAATTTATCATGAGTTCTTTTGAATGTAATAACTGCTTTATAGGAAAAAGAACACACAATATCGCTATGAAGCCTCTAATTGCTAGTAGCACTTTTAAAAGAAAAAAAATTTCATTTCTGTGGTAAAAACAAGCATCTATTTTTAAATTATTTAAAAAGATTCTCAAATAAAAAAAAAACGTTCAGGTTTGAGAAAATTAAGTTTGTTTTTAATCGAATCTTCGAATAAATTTTCCCTCCGAATATGAATTCAATAAAAAAAAATGACCCTTTTTATTTGATTTAAAGAATAGCACAAATTTTCATCCATGGTGGTGGCAAAAATAAATCTAACACATAATAACAATATAACGCATGGACATATTTCGTAATTCTTTTTTTTTTTTAAATCTAAAAAAAGGAACATTAAATATATTCATTTTAAACAATTATTTTTTGGATTAACAACCCGGCAACTTAACGAAATTGCGTCCAAGAATATCGCGTACTTGTACATCAGTTGCCTTCAAAACGACAAAAAGTTGACAATCTCTGATGCCAGATTCCGGAGAAGCAATGTCAAAGAAGGCGTTGTTTTGAATTCCACGTTGTTTATCCACCCTTCCTGTTTTGAATGGCCACTGATTTGTTTGTCATTACCTTACACTTGACATTGTGTTGGGAATATAAAAAAAAAATTCGTTCGTTAATGACTTGATTTACATTTTATTGTTCGTCTAGGTATCAGGCTTGACATGGGAATGCTTGCGTTTCAGAATTTATCCTTTGGAAAGGTAAAAGCCACACAGCCCTTTTATAATGCTTTCAAGGTCGCAGATGAACTATCTTTCAATGCAAGCTCTGAGACATAGCCATCCTGTGATGACCATGTCTTGCCGGTTCCGCGTAAGCTAGAGGGTGTGGGGTTATCAAAATGATGAGACATAATTCTTAATACCCCTTTTATTAAGGTAACTTATAATACTTAAATTCTAATTTGACAATTTTTGGTAGGTGAGGGCAAGCCCAAATTAAATCACGTATTTAAGTCCCGATCCGCAATTAGATCCTCTATCTCAATTATCCTAAATAATCCTGTTATCTAATTTCTTATATCTAATATTACCTTTTTTCCAGTTCGGTCCCTTGACCTAGAATATAATCTATAACTTTATTTTTGAAATTCTTGATAAATCCCTAATTCGTCCCCCAAGTTTCCCCACTAACTTTGTCACGCTATTGTAAGAATGATTCCACACTACAACCTCGGCCTGCTACGCTATCTATATCTAGGTTTCCCCGCTATCCTTTTATGTATATCTCTTTTTTACATATTCGACCCGTTTCTCTTTTGGTTTTGGGGTTTGGGAAAAAGGTTTTCCCTTAATCGTGGCCGTCAAAAAAACATAGAGTCATGTTAATCAGAAAGCCAGAACGTCCCCCCCCTCAAAAAGAAAACGTTTTATGGGTTCTCAATCCCCCCAAAAAATTACGTGTCTAAATCTCTATTTCTAAATTTCTTCGCTTTCTGGTTTTATTTAAAATTTTTAAACTTAAATCTTCATTTTAACTTTTATAATTTCAATATCTATTTGACTTTAATTTTTTTTGCAATTTTTCAAATTTTAACTTTTATAATTTCCAAAAAATTTATCTTACTTTTAATTTTCATTACTCATCTTGAATTTTTAAAATTCAATTTAATTTTAAACTCGTGACAATAAATTTTCTCAATAACTAGGAAAATTAATAATTACTGTTTAATTTGCCCACTCTCCCTTTACATTTTTGTTACTTAAAATTTTATACACTTAAAAAAAATTTTTTATTCTGGGTGCCGACCAATCTAACACTCATATGGGCTGGTACTTCTGCTCCTTTCTTAAAAACCTGGACACACGTTGAAGCTTTACTTTTCAAGATTTTCAGGGGGCAGTCTCCCAAAAAACTATTTGATCTCTATTTCCATAATATTAATCAATTTTACATATCTTATTTATATATCCCAAAAAATTTTATCTCCATCCCCACATCTGGTTTTTAACAAAAATCCCCCAAAGAGCCGCGCGCCTCGTTTTTTTGTTGTGCCTTGACTACGCCGCGTTTCCCCGAACCAGTGCCTCATAATCGTAACAATACAACAACAAAAATATATACACATATTATACCTTTTGTTTTATTTTCATTCCCTACTGAACTAGGTAGTGATCTGACCAGTGATTT
>BMAV01007924.1:0-52104 GCA_019973955.1 Trichonephila inaurata madagascariensis
TGCCCTTTAACCGGATATACTAAATTACCGAAAGTACTTTTCTGGAGTTGAAGCTTTTTGTATAATCCTTCTCGAAGCCCGATAGTTCGGTCAGTTCCAAGAATGATTACTTCACCAATTCCTGGTGGAATCTAAGTCGATTTCTAATCCCAAGACGCGCGACCACCAGTCGTTGTTTACGTATGCTGACACTTTGGATTTCACGCTTAACGATCCATTCTTAACCATTGATTCACATACTCTACGACAGGAATTTTAATATTAGTTACATTTGCATAAAATCATCTCTACGGAAAGTGGTTTTTAAACTGAAATCCTAGTTAAAGAATATATGTTCCCCAAAAGAATTAGTAGAACCCGCGCGAATATTATCCGTTACAAAGTTTGCAGCAATCCATAACGTTATCTCAGTTATTTATTTTGTAGGATGTTTAGCCTCTTATAAGTAAAAAAAGAAAAGTAGAGTCATTTCAAAATTTATTTCTATTAACTATATTAAGGTATCTGACTACTTTCAGAACCGTGATTTTAAAAAAGCGCATAAATTGATCATTTTCATGATATTTAGTGTCACTTAGATTAGACTACATGTATAAAATTGTTTTAAGGACATTTTGAGAGAAAAAAAAATTATTTAAATACAATATTTTGGCAAAACATTAACTTAGAATAATCTTTTTTCAAAATGTTCTCCTTTTGTGAAAAATGCTTCTATTATAATAATATTTTGCCTGTATATAGCTCAGACCTCTGTACAGAGGCTCAACTATGATTTTTGAAAAAATCACATTACTTTCAGAGTTACAACCCATTGAAATAATTATCGTCGTTTTTTTCTTAAAATTGCTCCCCTCTGTTGTCGTAAAATATGGATAAACCCACTTGTAAGTTATATATTTCAAAAATTCTAGTTGAGCCTCTGTAGAGAGGTCTGAGCTATATACAGGCAAAATATTATTATAATAGAAGCATTTTTCACAAAAGGAGAATATTTTGAAATTTAGTCATTCTATGTTCATTTTTTGTCAAAATATTATTCTTAAAACAATTTTATATATATTTTCCAATTTATAAGTGACACTAAATATCATAAATATTATTCATTTATACGCTTTTGCAAAATCACGGTTCCGAACGTAGTCGGATACCTTAACCGAGTCTTTATTTAAAGAATTATTACACATCTGTGAAATCTGTTTACCTGATTTTAGGCATCTTGATCGAATCTCTGCAGAGCAGAAAAGGTTTTGAGGATTTTTGTCAAATGGTAGTAAGTCGCCATGTTCAGTACGTCTAAAAATTAATTTTCCTGAAAAAGGAAAGAAAAAAGAACCTTTATCTTTCGATACATTCTTTGTATATATAATTTAGGAAAAAAATACATATTTATTTTCATCTCTATATCAATATAAAGCATGAGCTAAAATTAGTTTAATATTCTTTACTCTAGCATATACTATACCTGTTTCATTTTTTCTTTTCTGAAAATAGAAAAGAAATATGACTACCATATATTTCAGAATACAAGCCGAAGAGGTGTTGTTTCTTCAAAATTTGCCCAAAATTTAAAAACCATAGATAATTTGAATTGAAAAAAAATTCACTATATTTTCTAAGCGTTTTGCCAGGAGGAGGTAAATGCTATCTAATGGCGGAATATTTTCCGATCAAATTTCTGTAAAGTAAAACGCCAGACATCAACAAAGACTTTATTTCTCGTAGCACGTGACATTGAACGTCGTAACGACATGTGATCGTCGATCTATGTTTCAAGCTCTGAAGGAAAAACTCGCAGCACGATAATCATATTCATTCAGACATCCCAGTGAATGAATGTGAATTTTACGAACTTCTTAAAAACTTGAATTCAGACTCTGCTTTTAAAAGATTTATGTGACTTCATTTCCTTTCAGAACAAAAAGTTTTATTCAAAACTTCCAAATAGTTAAAAGATTAAAATCGCTCCCGCATGTCTAAAGGAAAATGTTAAAATAAACCATGTCTCCAACTTTGTTTTTCCTATAATAAGTGCATCTGCATATATAAATGGACCCTATTACTTCAATTTTAAAAAAGTTCTAAGACTTCCTGGCTACGGAAATATGCGCTATATCTATATTTCAATAATATATACATTTAACATTTCATTTCCTTTTTTTTTTTTTAAATAGCTCTAAGACTTTTAAACTGAATTGATTGATTCATCACTTAAAAGAATTCCAAAGAAATTTATTAGTTTTGTGAGTAAAAGTTATGTTGTTATTATTGTTAATGCCACCTGATCGGTAAAGGCCAGATCAAGTCCCACGAAATTCATCATGGCAAAGGGCTAAGTGATGCCTGTCGTTAGCCGTAGCTTTGAGTATCATACAGGTAACAGAGCGATTTAGCTCTGTTTAACCCCAATTTTGAGGGAGAACAACCTGGGGGTAGTCAGAGGCCTCCCACCTCTCTTCCTACGGCTACTTAAAGTACCCCCTGCTGCGAAGGCATTATACATTTACAAACATCCATGTCTTCTCCGGGATTCGAACCCAGGCCCAACGGTACAGCAGTCAGCGTCGCTAACCACTATACCGGATGGGCGACAGTAAAAGTTATAACAGAGCGCGAAAGGATACTAGAATAAATAGCCGTTCAAAGTATAATAACATTTTTACTTCCAGAAGCTTGACTCCCGCCAGAAAACTACATTTTCCCCAGTAATTAAAAAAGATGAATTTTCTGGAATAAGAGCTATATATCGTGATACAGCAAATTTAGGGTTTATTTCGCTTCTATTGCATGTTTGCCGTTGAAATATTGTGACATATATTAACTGAAAGTTGTTGAGAATTTTTACAATATCAGTTGACCTTTAAATTCGAAACAGTGGTAGAACTCCGATTCTTTTAAATTTTTCTTGTTAAAGACTGTATATTATTGAATTCTTTAACATCTACGTTTAACTTAAACAATTACCGTATTCTTCGGAATGTAAGCCGATCCGTGTTTCAGCACAGAATGTTTTCTCTCCAAAAATTTACTCAAAATTCTCGATCCACGTACAAGCCTAATTGGGAAACAAATTATGTAACTTTTAAATATGTATAACCTCAGAGGGAAAATGTTTCGAAGAAGATTTTGGGTGGAATATTTTCCCATTTACAATCAAATTATTGTACAACAAGACGCCAGCTACTTTAGTTTTATTTTTGGTAAACCCATCTAAAGCTAACACACTTGTCTTGTTGTCTTGTATACTATCTGTGTTAATCTTATTCTCAGCATTTTTTGTTTTGAAAATCAACGAGAAAAGAAATTTCACTCATACGGTCAGTGATCGTCGACCCACGTTTCATGTCTTGAAGGAAAATCTTATCGCAAGATGATCATATGTTTTCAGATATCCCAATGTACCAATTTTAAGAACTATTCAGAAACTTGGATACTGATACTAATTTGGAAGGTTTTACGTGATTTTTATTTTCTCTTGGAATAAAAATTCCCCAAAAGTTAAAGGATTGAAACTGCTTGCCCGTGACTAATGAAAAATGCATTAAATTTTTTTTTCCCGAAACAATACTTTTTTTTTCGAGATTAGCGCATCCGTATATAAGCCTAACCATTTAATTTACCTTTAAAATAGTTTTTAAAAAAATTCGGCTTATACGGTAGCTGTGTGCGTGGTCTGATTGATCCTTTCTTGCTATATCAATGACAGCAAGACATCATTTATGTTGTAAAACTGGCAACGGAAGTCATCGCTATTTCTTTTTATGTTTGAGATTAAATTCATTATATAGCTCTTATAAACTACACAACTTGTATGAATATGCAAGTTTGTTATTTATTGAAAAGACAACAATTTAGCGATTTTTTAAAACTCGATTCAGAGTATCTTAATTATTATTTATATATTATTATAAACATCATCATTATCATCATATCTGGCAAGACATACTCTCATGCGCCAGTGCCTTCCTTTGAAGGCTCCACCATAATGACTTCTTATTTACATTTGTTTTTCCAAGTTTTCTCGTTTATATTCCACTGAGTCTGCCCATCTCAGCCTTGGTCTTCCACGCTTCTGAGAGAATCCCAGTGACTTTGAACTGCATTACTTTTTTGACAACATTATCATCTGGCATTCGAATTATATTTGTCATCCTATTTATTCTTTTTATTTTTATATATTTAATGATGTCGGGTTGCTTATAAATTCTATATAATTCAAAATGGTACCTTCCTCTCCAGCTATTGTTTTCGTTTACACCAAGTATATTTCGAAGTACTTTTCTCTTAAAAGATGCCATTCGATTTCCTTCCAGGTTTGCTATTGTCCAAGTGTGTTTCTGAAACCTAATTCACAACTTAATATAGGAAATGAATCTCATAATTTTTAATTATGATTTTCAGAATAAGAAAGATATATAAGGGTGTATTTTTCATGGTCAAAACTTATCTGTAAGATAAGATAATACTTACGAATTTTTGTGTACAGTAAAAATTGAATCAGAATAATTATATATGTTTTTTATAATTTGCGGAAAAGAATTTAATTTTCAAACTTTTTCTATGAACAATAGGGATTTAACGTTAAAAGTAGATATACGAAGCGTGTCTGTAAACTAAGTACTATTTCGTTCTACAGCAACCGCAGCGGTAGTATTGCATTTCAACGCTAGCACAAGGGTGTCTCTAGTTGATCGTTAGTCTAGTGACGTCATTACCTTTGGATTGTGTTTTTTAGACGTGTCAATGAGTGTTCGCAGTGTTTCAGACGATTGCCGATCCCGTCGGCTGTGAAGTGCATTCTGTAATCCGTTTCTTGAATGCAAGGAATATTAAGCCAATATAAATTCATCGTTAACTTGTAGAGATTTATGGTGAAAATGTAATGAATGATGAAATGGTGAGAATAGGGGTTCGACAATTCAATAATGGGTGCATTAATGTTCATGACGAAGCCCACAGTGGGAAGCTTTCTGTTTCCAATGACGATATGGTTGAAAAAGTTTATGAGAAACTTCGTGAAAACGAACGGTTCACAGTAAGATTGCTTTGAAATGAGTTTTCACTAAGAGCTGTTCAGCAATGGGTGTCTGCACTGGCGGCTTCTTTCTTTGAAGAGGGTAAATACAAGTTGATTTCCCGATGTGACAAATGTGGGAACGATGAGAGTAACTATGTAGAAAAATAATTTTCGACATGCTCTTCCATGTTAGAATAAATCTTATAATGAAAAAAAATTATGCGATTTTTTCCAAAACTGTATTTAGTTTTCGAAAATGCCTTCGTTTCTTCAATTTCTACGAAAGCTCTCTGTAATATTTCTGTATTATCATAAAAAGTAAATGTTCTTTATAAATTCTTAAAAGAGAAATGCGAGTTACTTCGAAATAATAAAACGGAACTATTTCGATATCACGGGGCAAGGCGCCAAACGCTTTTTAGCTGCGAAAAAGGAATCCCGCCAAGCAGCTTGTTGTGGTTGGAATGGAATTCAAGATGGCGGCCTAGCGGTATCAAATAGTCAGGAAGATACTTTTAATGAATTCTTTTGAAATATATTTCAAAAGAGGAACATAGGAAGAGATTGAGAATAACCAAAACCAATCAATAAATAATGAATAACAATATAATACAATAAAAAGAAACACATGTACTAATAATAATATGCTGTATATAATAATCTTAAAACATAATTTAATAGTAATTATATAAAATATTCATATAGTATGATTTAATAATAATTATTATATATAATAATAATCATATAACATAATTTAATAATAATTATAAAAAGAATAATTATCGTATTGTAATATTAAAAAAATTATGCATAAGAATACTCATATAACGTAACAATTATAAATAAATAACATATTTAATAATATTTATCAATAAATACAATAATAAAACAATTACAAATAACGAATACTATGATTACATATTATAAAATAATTGCATTTTTATATTATATTATTAATAAAATAATTTCATAATATATATTAAAATTAATAATGAATATCAATTAAAAAGTACTGAAAACTTGCAATATTCCAAAACAGCAAAAATATCAAGGTAACCATATTGTAATGTTATCGCCCATCTTGGCGAACATAAAACAACAGCTTGGCGCGTGCCCCGTGATATCAAACTAGCACCAACAGAATGAATATCTCTAGAGTTAATATATAACGTACACGCAAGAGCTCCCATGATAAGTCAATAATGGAATCTTAATAAGCCTTTTGTACATAGATTTTTCCAAACAAGCATATATCCCTTAAAATTCAACATTGATGATTAAAAAGCGGGGCTTTGAACCGGAACTGAGCTGAAAACCGAAAACCTGAAAAAACCGTTATTTTGGTCTTAACGCGAAAACCGGAATTGGACCAGAAAAAATTATCGGTTTATTTCGGTTTAATATACTCGCGTATCTTCAGTCATTTTGTTACTGTAACTAACTTATTTATACTTTCTTATTTAGTGTCAACGATGTAATTATCCTTGTTATATGTTATTCGCTTTTCCCGTTATGTTCACTTTTAGTTCACTTTAGTTCACTTTCACACTAGCTCACTTCACTTCACACACTACTAGTGCTTTTCTGTTAATTGTATCAATTCACATAGTGAACCAATTTAAAAACAGAATAAAATCTAAGTTTCAATAGAATTATATTTCTTGTTCATGATAAAAATATTTTTTGTTCAGATAAAAATATATTTTTTGTTTATGATAAAAATATATTTTTTTGTACAAATAAGAATATACATAAAATAAAATTATTCATTTGGAACTGAACCGAAAAACGAAAACCGTTAATTTTGGCGGAACAAAAACCGGAACTGAACCAATATATATATATTTAGTTAAACCAGAACGAAAACCGGAAAGAAAAAAAATTACGGCTCACAGACCTGTTAAAAAGTATCTTACTGACCTGTTCCGTCTTTGGCTCGTATTGTGCTGGCTGTATCATCATCGGAACCATATATCTGAGAACTATCCAAAGTAGCTGTTACAGCATTTTTCTGTTCTCTTTTTTCTTATAAGGAAAAAAAAATGTCTTAAATTCCATGACAAAAATGATTTCAAAATATACAAATTGCAATTAACAAATTAAGTATTCCACAGAAAGGAATTAGGAGAGTTTGAAACAAGTTTTTCACATATAAAACAAAAAAAAAATTAAATATTGGAAACTATTCTAAATCCTCAATTTGGAAAGTGTGGAAAAATTTGGACTAAATTATCAGAAAGAGAGGCATCTTCCCTTCTGTAAAATATTTATATGTATATATTAAACAATAACTTTTTATTTCTGTTTTATTACTCTCTCTCTCTCTTATATACTCATATAATTGTATGATTTAATTTGAACTTGATAAACGGGAAAATTTTAGCTGTAAAAATATCACACATATTTAATAATTTTATTAAAGCAGCTAAACACACACACACACATCAGTTTATGTATGAAGAAAAAAATGAAATGAATTGCCTCAAAAACAAAACATATAAATATTGTTATAATATAATAAGAAAATAAAAGTGAAAAAACATTCAAAGTGTAAATTTTCCTTGCTGTTTGAATGAATATATAAAGATAAGTCGCAAATTTCATCTTTGTACCCAAATGCTGATAATTTTCAATGTTTTATGTATGCATATAAATATTTAATTATTATGTATATTCCTTAGAAAGGAGTACGATCCAACTAAAACTGGTTTAAACAAGTAAATTAGTATACTATTGGTAATTTATACACATTTTTTTTTTTGCATTTTAGTCAGATTTTTGAACTTGTAAAACTGGCAACACGAGTGAAGAAAAAGTGCACTTTAGACAATGTATGTTGTTTGAGTTCCAAAAAGGGAATAAAACGATAAAGGCAAAAAGAAACTTGTGTGACGTGCTTGTAGAGGAAGCAGTAACAGCTCGAACATGCCAAAGATGGCTTGCGAAATTTCGCTAGAGTGATTAGAACCTAGATCAGGAAGACCATCAGATGTCAGGGACGAAATGCTACTTAGTATGATCAGGACAAATCTCACGTTAACTTCCACAGAAGTGACCTTCAGACTTGGAATTAATCAAACGACTGCTCTGTATTGCATTAAAACTCTTGGTTTTGTGTCCAAAGTCTCTGTTTGGGGTCCACACAAATTAAGGTATCCGACTACATTCGGAACCATGATTTTAAAAAAGCTCATAAATGTATAATTTTCATGATATTGAATGTCACTCAGATTAGAATACATGCACAAAATTGTTTTAAGGACGTTTTGACAAAAAAAATATTTAAATATAATATTTTGGCAAAAAATTAACTTAGAATAATATTTTTTCCAAATGTTCTCCTTTTGTAAAAAATGCTTCTATTGTATTAATATTTTGCCTGTATATAGCTCAGATCTCTGTACAGAGGCTCAACTATGATTTCTGAAAAAATTCACATTTTTTCAGAGTTACAAGCATTTGAAATAATTATCGGCGTATTTTCTTAAAATTTCTCCCTTCTGTTTTCGTAAAACATGGATAAACCGACTTCAAGTTATGCATTTCAAAATTCTAGTTGAGCCTCTGTACAGAGGTCTGAGCTATATGCAGCAAAATATTAATACAATCAGAACATTTTACAAAAGGAACATTTGGAAAAAGGTATTCTAAGTTAATGTTTTGCCAAAATATTGTATTTAAATAATTTTTTATTGTAATACTATTCTTAACCCAATTTTATATACATTGTCTAATCTAAGTGACGCTAAATATTATAAATATTATCCATTTACACGCTTTTGTAAAATCACGGTTCCGAACGTAGTCGGATACCTTAAGCGAAAAAAATTGAATGGACAGAATTTCCATATATTCTTCAAATCATGCTCGTAACAAAAGGGAACCGTCTTTGGACCAATGCATGGTTGGAGATGAATAATGGATAGAGTGTACAAACACGAGGTTAGAAAAAGTATAAGCTTACAAAATACAGACACAATTATCTACATCCAAAGTTAGCGAGCACCAGAAGAAGGTGATGTTGTGTTGTTGGTATAGTTCTCTATGAGTTGCTGAGAGAAAATGAAGCTGTCCTTACTCTTCTCAACTTGATGTTTTGAATAAAGAAATTCAACATAAACTTCCATCTTTGACCAACAGAAAGAATGTGATTCTTCAACACGGCAACGCTAGACTACAGATGGCAAGAAACATCGCATAAAAATTGCAGAGTTGGGTTGGGAAACTTTACCGCTGCCCTCAAATACCACTCATATAGCACCATCTGATTATCATCTGTTCAGGTCACTGCAAAGCTTTCTAGATGGAAATATAAATGTAAATCATGAGAGTTTCCAAGTGGCAGTGGAAGAATTCTTTGTCTCCAAAACAGAAGACTTCTTTTCCAGGTGCTTAGATAAGCTGGCAGTCAGTTGTAACAAACAAAATACATTTATTATAATTTAAATTCTAAATAAGAAAATTATTTTTTTTGTTTGTTTTTTCTTTAGAAGAAAACGGCAGAACTTTCCATTACACCTAATAGTTTCCTGTTTTTAATTTTTAACTAAGTAAATCATTAGTTAATTTTTTACCAGTGTTTTACCTTTGGATCCGGAACCCACTCTTATATTCCTATTGGAGTATTTTCATGTTTTTAAGGTATCCGACTACGTTCGGAACCGTGATTTTAAGAAAGCTTATAAATGGATAATTTTCATGATATTTAGTGTCACTCAGATTAGAATACATGCACAAAATTGTTTTAAGGACGTTTTGACAAAAAAAAAGTTATTTAAATACAATATTTTGGCAAAAAATTAACTTAGAATAATCTTTTTCCAAAATGTTTTCCTTTTGTGAAAAAAGCTTCTATTATAATAATAATTTGCCTGTATATAGCTCAGACCTCTTTACAGAGGCTCAACTAGGATTTTTGAAAAAATCACATTATTTTCAGAGTTACAACCCATTGAAATTATTATCGGCGTTTTTTTTAAAAAATTTCTCCCCTCTGTTGTCGTAAAACATGGATAAACCCACTTCTAAGTTATATATTTCAAAAATTCTATTTCATCCTCTGTACAGAGGTCTGAACTATATACAGGCAAATTATTATTATAATAGAAGCTTTTTTCACAAAAGGAGAACATTTTGAAAAAAGATTATTCTAAGCTAAATTTTTACCAAAATATTGTATTTGAATAACTTTTTTTGTTAAAATGTCCTTAAAAACAATTATATACATGTATTCTAATCTAAGTGACACTAAATATCATGAAAATTATCCATTTATGCGCTTTTGCAAAATCACGATTCCGAACGTAGTCGGATACCTTAAAGCCTAAGGTAAAATCATGGTGAGTGAAAGAAAGGGTAAAATTTCTTTATATTCTTGATGGGAAGCGTTCTTAAGCAGCTGCATAAATTGCGAAAAGAGCTGGTTTATTTTATGATTTTTTAAAGCTTCTGCGCCAAGTTTTGAATAACTTAAATATATGAAAAGAATTTATGAAAATTAATCTAGTAAAACTAAAGAAAATAATATCTTTGTATTTATCTTTAATAAACAGCTGAGAACCGCGCGATTGGATCTCATTTTTATTTCAAATCAGTCAATCGTTGTTATAGCCTGTGGTGAGTTCAATAATGGTCCCCACATGTGCATATTTGCTGTTACAAAAATTGAAAAAAAAAATTATCTTTAGTAATGTTTTTTATAATAGTAATTTTGAGAATCTCACCGACATTGCAAGAGCTACAGAGTTGTGTTCGGTGTAAAAACAAACAGGTCTTGTTGTAGGTAGAAAAAAATGGGTCATCTTTTCTTACTCGGATGTTTATACAAACTGGATGCTTTTCATTTTCAGGTGCACAGCAAGGAAGGTCCTCTAAAAAAATTAGAATTCAAAACTTTACTTAATATCCATTTCATTTCAAAATGTTTTTTTTTGTTTTTTGTAATAAAATTGTGAGACTTTTGAGGATAAGCAAACTTTTTAAAACATTAATAATACTAAATACTCTATACTAACATAAAATGATGAAAATAAGTTCTGTGAGATGGAGAAAAAATACAAATTATTGAATATATAATTTGACTTTATTAATTTTTAGCTTAAGAATATTAACAAAATTTTCATTACCTTAAAAAGTTTTCAAAAGGATTTATAGAACCTTAAACGTTGTGTACTTTAAATTTTGATTGTAATGCTTAGAGTAATTGGATTATTGAAACTTCGGTTTTATGATAACAATTCCCCTCCAGCTGGTGGAGTAGTGTGTGGGGGTGTGTGTGCAGAGGGGGCATTTTCATGGGACTGCATACGAAAAGGGGCGGCAGCAAGCACCGCGATATTTGAATTCAAAATATATCCCAAAAGCCAAATCGCGCCCACGTGATAAAACTGAAGGAAACGAGTGACTGCTGTAATACTCGTACAGATACAGGAAGCTTATTAATCGCTATACAATCGCATTCGTTTTTATATTACTTAGACTTCTGGCAAACGGTACTGTGTGAAGTCAATGATGCTCAAAATTATTTGCAAACAGAGGAATTAAATATCCATCAATGTGCTAAAAAATACGTGCTTTATAGACCGCATTAGAAGCAAAACGAGAGGAATTCGTGTATGACGTTTTATTATATGCTAAAAGTTTATGTGAAGAGCTTCAAATATCTTTTGAGCCCCCAAGACGAATCAGGAGGAAGCACATATTTGGGAACGGAAGTAAAGATGCTTAGTTATCATACGAAGATGACTTGAAGCGAACAATGTTTTCTTCAATACACAGAATAACTGCTGAAATTTTATAAAGATTCAAACAGTTGCAGAATCTAGAGCAAAAATATGTGCTTTTATAAGGCCCGAAGTGATATTGAGAGTATGGATGAACTTAACTTAGATCAAGCTCCTCAAGATATTAATAAAGAAGAATTCCAACTTGAGCACGTATGTCTACAAGCTTTCGTAGCTCCAACAGACCCAGGCTGTAAAAAAGAATTCATTAGGTTGAATTCTTTGGGTTTATTAAAATATATTATTGAGTCCAAACTTGATGATGGCTTACCAAGCATTGTCATAATGTTGAGAATTTTTTTAAAATCTGCCATCAGTAATGCCAGTTGCGAGACAAGCTTCTCTAAGCTAAAATTAATCAAAAATTATCTCAGATCAACTATGTAACTATGTCCACGTTAAGGCTAACAAATTTAGCTATTCTGGCAATTGAACATGACATACGTATTGATATTGACAATTGTATAAAAAAAACTATTAAAAGTGCATTTTTAATCAAAAAAAAAATTTAAAGCAATTTTTTTTTATTTTTACTAATTTTCTTGATTAATAATTAAAATAGAGACGACAAGTTTCCGGTCGGTTCGATGGTGAAAGTTTACGCTACGCCACTGTTTCCAACTACGATCTCAGTATAATTGAATGCTATAGACCAGGAGTAGGCAATTAGTGGGGCCCGTAAAGAGAGCAAGAAAATAGGCTTTGAGCTGAGATTTTTTTCTTGAGCGTAAAAAAAAAAAAAAAGATTTGTCTTTTATTTTTCACAATTAGGAAAGCAAAATACTGAAAATGTTTCTTCTAAGATAACCTCTGTAGAGTTTGGAGGACGAGATCAGAAGTAGATTTAAAGATTTTAAGAAAATTGAGCCTAAATTCAATTTGTTCTGTTATCCCATTACTGCTGATATTAATGTAGAATTTAAAGTATTAGGGAATATAAATATATTCCGATCAGTGAGGTTACAACCTCACCAATAGATGGTTCTACCAGCAAATATATGCATCCCCCGGAACTGTGGGTTTTGAGAGAGGAGAAAGCGACAGGAAGCGAGAGAGACGTCTGAGGGGACAGCTCGGTTTTACGAATGAGAGGCCACGTGTTTCGGTCAACGGGTGTCACGAGGCTTAGCGACGATTGAGAGTATGTTCCGCGAAATAACTCATAAAGTTGTAATCAGTATTTAATTGGAAATAAGCTAATGTTTCATTAAACCGTAATTTATTTATCTGCTTATTTCTTTGAATATCAAGATCCGGAACATAGTGACTTACCCTAGACATCAAAGAAAAGCCACTTGTATAGATAAAATACACCCCTACATTAATACAGCACCTAAGGATCAACAACTTGAACTTACTGACTTGAAATCAGATCGCAGTGTGAAGAAAATGCCTCATGCTGTGACATTAAGTGACTTTTACAAATCTTAGTCAGCTGAAAAATTTTCGCGTATGAATAAATATGCGAGGAAATTGTTTTCCATATTTAGATCAACATATATATGTCAACATAGTTTTTCTTGCTTGAAGATCAACAAGAGTAAATTGAGATTCAAGTTGGCTGATTTAAACATTCAGGCTGTGTTGATGATTTCAAAAAGCAGTCTCACTCCTTATATATAAAGCAAGCAATAAAAAAAGGAAGCAAAAAAGAAAGAAAACTTAAAAGTCAATTTCTTCTTAGGTCAACAAAGAAAAATTTTATTTCAGTTTCTTTTCATTAAATAATTACAATTAATATGAATATGTATATACATATGACAGAATCACAATATTAAGTGGCAAAACACTTTTTAAATTAACATTAAAAACTTTTTAACCACATTAAATTTGTAACTACATTTTTTTAATAAAACTTGAAAATAATAGGTAAGAATTTATCTTAAAACCAGTGTAAAAGGAATGCTGATGTGTAACTAGAAAATGATTTTTTACGTTAAGTTAAATATTCATCACAAATTTAGCAAAAGCTGTTTTATCTAATGGTGCTGCCATCTGGAGGAAAAATACCAACTGAAATATATCTCTTTAACTATAATTAATTAATTAAATTAAATCAATGAATTAATATTTTAAAAAAACTGTATTAACATCAAGTGTCATCCACTACAAGTATGAAAAATTGTACTTGAACTTGAGAGGATGAATAAAAAGTATCTTATTAATGATTGAAAATTTGAACATGATATATGTACATACATATAAATATATAGAGGGAGTGTGAGCTAATAGTAGGAATAGAAAATGGGAAGATATGTGGGACAGGGTACATTTGTCCCATTAAACTGATTCTAAAATTTAATATGCTTGCAGGTATAGACAATATGAAATTAGTAAAACAAATAAATTGAATGAAATTTCCCTATTTTATTCAACATATATTTATTACTTTTTATAATGAATTTAATTATTAAAAAAAATTGGCTATCCTGTATTCTCCACTCCTACAGTGGGGTCTACGAGCCGAAACAAGTTGCCCACCTCTGCTACAGGCTAAAGTTTTTTTCAAAGTTAAGATAGAAATTTAACTTACGTTGACTTATCATGAACTAATTTCCTTATAAAATATCAAGATAAAAATAATTTATTATTCATATGCAGACTCGTTAAATATCTATGTATATATTATTTAATTTAAGTATTTTAATGTATTATTTAATTTAAATATTTTTGATATATTATTTAATTTAAATATTTTAATATATTATTTAATTTAAATGTTTTTATATATTATTTTATTTAAATATTTTTAAATATTATTTAATTTAAACTCGAAACAGGGACGAATGGTGTTTAATTTTTTAATAACTTGTTGTCATTTGATTATTTCATAATACAGTAAGTCACAATTTATAACCAGGAATATACATCTAACAGCCCACGGATCGTAGAAATTGTTTACTTGTATAATATTTTTTCATTTAAAAAAATTGATTTCTATAATTTTTTTTATACTTACGTAATATCTCATCTTATTGACCACATTTAATGAAGCAAAGCACATGATTGCCAAAATTCAGCTCATATGACACACGTAAAATTGGGGTTTACGAGCTATCTTGAACGTTGGCAATTGTTGCGATAATACACGAAGTACCCTTTTTTACTTAACAGTTATTTTTCTGTTGTTTCTCTTTAATGATTCTGTAAACTGTTCACTGCTATCAATTATTTCTTCTATTCTCTTTTTCTTTAAAGTATTCTATTAAATAATGTGTACTATAAAGTTAAATAATATCCATTTAATTGTAGTTGTCATTATTTTATTGATGACTTGGTGGTAAAATTATATTTGTTTAGACAGCCTTATATGTTACTACATTAAAGGGAGGATTTATAATTTAACTTGACATTTTTATTAATACAAAATTGCTTACGCAACATGTTATTTTTAGGTCAGTTACAGTTCTAATAAAACGGCATTAAAAAAATTTCGTTTCATAGATTATTTTCAACAGCTTTCAGCCAATTGCTCTTCAAACTTTAATAAAAAACGATATTTTTCCTGTGCAGTTCTTATTGACCAACGTATAGAGTCGTCAGTTTATCTAGTAATAACCTAAGATTCAGTTAAAAAGTTGATACGAAACTAAACATTGGAACAGCTTGGTTTTAGAATGTGATAGTTATGTGGTTAAGGTGTTGGTTTTAGAATAAAATGTCGTTTTATTTTTATCTCTTGTCCTTTTTATTTTATGTACAAAACTTATAAATTTCTCATAAAATGTTTGTAACGAGCAAATAATAAATTCTTAGATCAGCGATTCTGAAACTTTTGATCGTGCAGCCCCCTTTTACTTTTAGCCCGATATCTTGAACCCCCAAAATTTTGAACAACCCTCTCTGATTTCCAACACATGCGTGAGTAATTTAATACCTCAATAATCCTAAGACTGTCTCTGCTACTTATACAGACTTTTTTTTAACATTTTTTTTCTTCCTAAGAAACGAACAATAAACATCTAATTATATGTACACCGTCAAGCCAAAATACACTGCTGGTCACCGTAAATGCAACACCCTGAAGGAAGCATGCAAATAACATGAAATTTACAACATGCATTAGCGGAGGTGAGATATGCAAATGATTAGAATTTCAGCGTAGACACACATCACTCGCGCCTGTGGCACCACCTGAAAACGCTATTTAAGGCTTGGAGATTTCGACGATTTCAAGTTCGGCAATTGTGATTTTCTTGCGGTTTTTTCAAAAAACGATCAATTAGGCCTTGTAGATAATATCTATCAGATTTTGATCAAGTATCCGAGTTCGACAGAGGAAGGATAGAGGCCTACCGAGATTGAGGATTATCTTTCAGGAAAATCAGTAGTAGTTTTGGAAGAAACCAAGAACAGTAATGCGAATATGTGACCGTTGGATGCACGAGGGTACGACGGGCCGACGTGGTCAATCGCATCCACCTCAGTGCACCACTTTACGTGAGGACAGGCAAATTGTGCGCATGGCAGTGACGGATCGCTGTCACATCTCGAACCATAGCACAACACATTCAGTCTGTAACGCATCATTCAGTGTCTGCGCGTACCATTCGACGCCGTTTACAGCAGAGTGGTCTGTCTGCAAGACGTCCATTGCTTGGTCTACCCTTGACGCAGAACCACAGACGTCTCCGCCGCCAATGGTGCAATGAAAAATGATGTGGGTGGCAGAATGGAATGAAGTTGTCTTTATTGACGAGTCACGCATCTATCTGCAACACCAAGGGGGTCGGATTCGAGTCTGGAGACACCGTGGAGAGAGGATGCTGTACAGCTACGTTATGCACCGCCACACTGGTCATGCACCAGGTATTATGGTATGGGGTGGTATTGAATATCACTCTCACACTCCTCTAGCATGTATTGTCGGTACTTTACACAACCAGCGCTACATCTCCGAAGTGTTGGAGCCAGTTTTCCTTCCTTACCTTCAGGGCTTGGCCACAGCCAATTTTCAACAGGATAATGCACTACCACACGTGGCACGTATTGTCTAAAGGTTCTTCGTCAATCACCAGATTGAATTGCTTCCCTGGCCGGCTCGCTCTCCGGATCTTTCGCCGATAGAGAACATGTGGTTAATGGTTGCTCAACGATTGACCCAGACTACACCCCTAGCTGCCACACCAGATCAACTTTGGAAACGTGTGGAAGCTGCTTGGTCTGCTGTACCCCAAGAAGACATCGCAAGTCTCTTTGAATCAATACCGAGGCGTGTGGCAGCAGTGATCTCCAACAATGGCGGCTACTTTGGCTACTGATTTTGGTAGGAACCACACTTCACAGAAGTCTATAAAT
Source organism: Trichonephila inaurata madagascariensis (assembly GCA_019973955.1). Taxonomy (NCBI): domain Eukaryota; kingdom Metazoa; phylum Arthropoda; class Arachnida; order Araneae; family Nephilidae; genus Trichonephila; species Trichonephila inaurata. The sequence continues at coordinate 17,095 of BMAV01007924.1, forward strand.
TTAATCATTTGATACTTGGTCAACATGTTATCTATAAAATAAATTTTGTTGTGCTATCTCTTGTCTTTCTTAGTTTTGCATTTACGGTGGCCATTAGTGTATTACGAACACCTCCACATTTTTCAATGAACTCGTCTGAGTCACGTGGAAGCCACGTGACTAAAAAAATGGTATTTAACTGCTTCTGGAGTAGGTAAGCTAGCATTCTTGCTCGTACTTTTGAGAATGAGAGGAAAGGTGGCTGGTCTAGATGGATTTGAAAGAGGGTAGATTGTAACAGCCCAAATACTCGGAACAAGTACCTCTGAAACAGCAGGACTGCTAAGTTGTTCGTGTTCTGTTGTTTTTAATATTAATGCAAAGTGAATAACGTGCACGAGTCATCAAAGAAAAAGAACGTGGAAACTGTCCTGCTTGGTAAAATAAAATCGGTGCTAGACAGGGGCTCAGCTGAATGCCCAATGTACGAGTAATTTAGGTCCAAGTACAAGTATTTCAGAACATAGATTTCAGGGGACATTGCTCTGTATGGGGTTGCACAGCAAATGTCCCACTGGTGGGTCTCTGTTGACGAAGAGTCACTGCCCTCTACATCTAGAGAGGGCTCAGAAACATTGATACTTGACCACAAGTAAGTGGAAGAGAGTTTCCTGGTTGGATGATTAATAATTTCTTATTCATCACGTCGATGTTTTTGTGAGGGTGCGCCATCTTCCAGATTCGAGCAGTTGCTCCCTTCTTCTACACAGACTGGTGAAGGCGGTATTAAGCTTTTGAGAACATTCTCATGAGTGACTCTCGTAGAGGGGACAAACTATCTGAAAATAATTGTGGACCAGTTGCACTTTTATATGTCGTCTGTTTTCCTAACTCGAAATTGAATCTACCAGCAAGACAGCGTCTCCTGTCAAAAGGCTAGAATTGTTTTTAAAAGGGTTCGAGGAGCATAAAGATGAATTCCAATTGATATCTTGGCTACTCGGCTGATCTTAATCTGATAGAGTACATTTGGGGTTTCACAGAAAGAAGCTCAAAGATCAAACAGCTTCATTTTGGAATATTTTGAATTTGAGTGACATCTTGCTAAGACAATTGGTACAATCTATCTCCAGTCATCGACCAAGAATTTATAGTATCTATCCCAAGTGGAGTTGAAACTATTTTCAAAGCAGAAAGTAGTGCAACGTGTTATTTAGTAGATGTTCATAATGTTTTAGCTCTTTAGTACGAGGGCTATTCAGAAAGTAAGGAACGTCTCCATCTGACGTCACTAGACGAGCGCCGATCTGGTACATTTTAGTGTCTGAGTGCTCGGCATCTCAGTCGACGTCCAGCCATCACAACGGAAACATTTCCACGCTGTCCGTTTTTTCGATATTCGAATTTAAAATGTGCGCTGCAATTGAAATTCCCGCCAGTTATGAGGTGCGGTCTGTGATATGGTTTTTGTTGGCAAAAAACCTAAAACCTATGGAAATTTATCGGCATGTGTGTGAAGTGTACGGAAACAACGTAATGGATGGCAGAACTAACGTTCACGATGAAGAGAAGAGTGGACGTCCTAGCATTGTGACTGACGAACTGGTCGCTGAAGTTGATGAAAAGATTCGTGAAAACCGCCGTTTCACAATAACGGAGCTTTCGCTTAGTTTTCCACAAGTTTCACTGACTTTGTTGTTTGAAATTGTCTCACAAAATCTAGGTTACCACAAATTTTGTGCAAGATGGGTGCCGAAATTGCTTGTGTGTGTGTATGCAGACTACCATAAGGTCAGCGAATGGGGGCAGCTTTGACATTTCTGGAGGCCTATGACATGCATGGTGATTCATTACTGGATCGAATCGTAACTGGTGACGAGACTTGGGTGAGACACGTGAATTGCGAGACAAAATTACAGTCCATGCAGTGGGATCACACAAGTTCCCCCAAAAGACCAAGAAAATGTTTGCAAACTTTGTCACCAAAGAAGATTATGGCGACTGTGTTTTGGGATAGGGAAGGCGCTCTTCTGATTGATTTTCTCGAACGTGGTGCCACAATAAACTCTGAGCGGTACTGTTAAACTTCGCGCAACCTTAGGAGAGCAGTTCAAAACAAGCGCCGAGGAAAGTTGACGTTCAAAATTTTCTTTTTACACGACAATGCCCGACCTCACACGGCAAACCGCACTCAAGAGAACTCCTTAATTCATTCAAATAGGAGTTTTTCCCTCATCCGCCCTATAGTCCCGATCTTGCAACTAGTGATTTTCACTTGCTTCCAAGAATGAAGGTCTGGCTAGCAACACAGCGCTTTGACGAAGACAAGGAGCTGCGGGTGAGCGTCACTCAGTGGCTGAGATCGCAGGCCGCAGAATTCTATGACAAAGGAATTTCAAAGCTTGTCCATCGCTATGATAAGTGCCTCAATTTGTTTGGTGACTATGTAGAAAAGTAGAGTTTTAGTCGCTCTTTCTGATGTTTATAATAATTTTTTTTTCTTGTACTTAGTTTCTTTTTAATTCCAAAACGTTCCTTACTTTCTGAATAGCCCTCATGTATATATATATACAATACTAATTTCAAATAAATAATGTACTTAACTGTACTGAACTTTTTGAATGAGATGAATGCTGCTGCATTTCTTTTACATTCGCTGTTATATGAGGAGTAATATTTGAAATCTTTATCTTTGCACATGTATTTCTGTTATTTTTTGAAAATATTAGGTTGTAGTAATGGCTGTTTAAATGAAAGCAAAACAAAACAAAAAGAACCTGGATGGATATTCTTCAATGAGATAGAGTGGTGAGTAAAATTCCTGAGCAGATTCGTTTTTTTTTTTGCCTAATTTTGAGTTCAACTTAATTTTTTTCTTTTTAACTATCGTACCCACTATCTTAACTATTATTACTGATTCTAATGTATACTTTTATGCTGATTAAAATTTTGTGTAAAGTGAATAGTTTTATTGATACACTCATTTCCATAAATTAAGGATAATGCAAGTTCAGGCAAAGAAAGATTCAGAAACAAAATAAATGTGACTTATTTGTGAGGCCTTTTCACTAAAGAAAAGGTAAAGAACAAAAAAGAGGCTATATGTTTGATATCATTAGTAAAAATTGCAATTTTTGCTACCCGGGGCAAATTCTGCAAAAGACCTATTTACAAAAATCGATATCACATGCTTGGTATAATCGTTTATACATAGTATGTCTCCCAGACAATGCAATACAGTTCGTACAACGCCTAGGCATGCTGAGTATCATTATTATCGATGTGATATTGGGGAATACTACGCCACTCTCATCAAGCAATGCTCTTGGAAGTTCCGGTAGACATAAGAGGTGTTTTACAGGCTGTAACTCATCGGCCAAGTATGTCCCACACATGCTCTACTGAATTTAAGTCCGATGAAAATGCTGGCTAGTCCATACGTGTGATAACCTCCGATTGAAGGCATTCGTTTACGATGTTTGTACGATGAGAACGAGCATTGTCGTCCATAAAAACAAATTCTATGCTCATGATTCCCCGAAACAAGGGTGCATGTTGTTTCAGAGTGATGTTCCGACAGATTTAGCCTGTCATGGTTCCATTTTGAACATGCAGATCAGTTCTGGAACCCAGAATAACTCCTACCCCCAAACAAGCAATCCTGCACCACCGAAAAGATGTCATTCAATGATGTTCTGTTGGTGGTAACGAGTACCTGGCCCTCTCGATATGAAATTCCAGTGAGAATCGCTCAATTTAAAACCCTGGACTCTGGCATCCCCCAACCCACTGTTGCGGATCACAATGCGGTTCACAAAGACTAACGCATGCGACAAGCCACCCTGTGATGACCATGTCGTCCCGCCCCCAATAAGCTAGGGGTTTTGGGGATTATAAAAATGATGAACATAATAATTCTTAATACAACTTTTAAGAATAACTTATATTACAAATTCTAATTTGACAATTTTATTTAAAGTGGGGTCAACGCCCAAATTAAACCACGTATTCAAGTCCCGATCACGCAACTAGATCCTTTATCTAATTATTTAAAATTCTTTCATCTAATTCTTTATCTAAAATTACCTTTTTCAGTTCTCCTTCCTTTACCTGATAAGATATCCAAAAATTTATATACAATGGTTTTAAACTTTTTTTATCTTGGTTTAAAAAGCTTTTCCATAACTATCGGACTTTTTAACTCTTGATCCCCGGGGTTTTACCAAAGCTTTGTCACGCTATCGGTCGGAAAATTTTCCCTACTATCTCTAAACCCCGCGCTTTCCCCTATCATAAAAACTTTTTTCCCATTATATCTAATTTACAAAATTATCTTTGTTTATCTTCGGTTTTTGGGTTTGGGAAAAAGGGGTTTTCCCAAAATTGGGGCCGAGAACATAGGGTTATGTTAGCAAAAAAGCGCGATGGGCCTTCCCCAACCCCCTCCAAGAAAAACGGTTGGATTTAAAAAGGGTTCTAAAGCCCTTAGAAAATTAGGTTTAAATCTTTTTTCCTAAAATTTCTTAACTTTCTGGGGTTTTATTTAAATTTTTTCTTAAATCCCCCTTTTTTGCCAATTTTTCCAAAAAATTTTATCTTGATTTTAAATTTTTTAAAATTTCAGTTTTTAATCTTTAAATTTTTTAAATTCAATTTTAAATTTAAATTTAAATAATTTACTAAAAACGGCCAACTTTTAAAAATTTTTTTTTAATTTTTCCCTTTTTTACATTTCAATTACTTAAAATATTTATCCCCTTAAATTTTAAAAACCCAAAATATTGGGGGGTTGCCCGGTTTAATCAAATTTTCTTTATGGGCTGGAACTTTCGTCCCTTCTTGAAAAAACTAAATTCGAAACCAAGTTTTTCCCAGGGTAATCCCCCTAAAAGGGGGCCCCTTTTTGAGTCTCAAACCAAAATTCCCAATAAATTTTTACCCCCAATTTTTTTTATATATACAATGGTTTTTACCCTCCATAACCGGGGGTTTTCAACAAAACCCCCCGGGGGCCGTTTTAGCTGTTTGTTTTTTAAAGTTTTTGGCCCCCTTACGCCGCTTTTTCCCTGAACCAGATTACTTTCAAGGGGTTTAAAAAAACAACATATATATAACACATATTTACAATTAAAAAACTTTTTTTCCAATGAACTATTATAACAAAAAACCCAAAGGGGGTTTTTCGCATCTCACGAAGTCATACACCCAAAAGCAAACAAATGTGTGATTACAAATGTTTTTTTCCCAAAAAAATTTTTTAAAATTAAAAATTTTCCCAAAATTAAATGAACACTCTTTTGTAGTGTTTTGACGGCTTAAAAACTTTTAAGCACCGCCCGAGACTTCCTTCTTTGCAAAAAATTTTTTGAACTTTTGGAAGATCAAAAAAAGGGGGAAACAATAAAAACCTGATTTTTATTTTTTTTCCCCCACTTTTCACACCCCAACGATGGGGGTGTTCACCCCTTCTTTCCCTCATTTTGTACTGGAATTTCTTGTTGAAGGTTTTGTAATCTCCTTGTCGTCCTTTCCTTGACTTCCCAACTGTGCCTTGGCTGGTCGGGTTCTTCTGTTTCTCCTCGGCCAGACTGTATCTTGCTTCGGGGCCTTCGGGTGCCCCCGTTCCTTTTAAGTTTTAGAAAAAATTACTGGTTCCCCATTTGTCTTTTTTTTATTATTGTTCCCCTTTCTTTCCCACTTTCTTTGTTGGCCCATTTTCCCCCAACCAGATTTTTTTAATTCCCTTTGTATATCTAAACCTTTTTTTTTTTTCCATTCCCCAAAACTAGGTAGTGATCTAAGTATTTTTTTTATGGGTCCTTCTGTTTTTTTTATATTGTTTTGGGATTGGTTGCAAACCCCTTTTTTCCCTTTCCTTAACCCCCGTTTCCTGCAGATTTTTTTTTCCCCCATTTGTTGACTCTTTAAAAAATCTTTTGATTACTTTTCCAAATTACTTTTTTCCTCGCTTGCTTTATTTTGGGATCCCTGCCCTAAATTCGACCCCCGTCACATTTCCTATGACGATTTTCTTTTTTGGGTTCCTTTAAACTTTTAATTTTTTTCCCCTGATTTCCATTGTACAAATTTTTCCCAAATTTCTTAATTTCAAAGACTCTATAAGGCCCCTAAAATTTTTTTTGTTTAAATTTCCCTTCCTTTTTAGCTGCTGAACTTACAGGGTGTTTTTCCCAATGAGAAATCTTTTTACCTTTTTTTTTATGTCTTTTCTACGTCTATTTTTAAATTTTTTTCCCCCCTTTTCCTTTTTAAATTTTTCTTACTTAGTCAAAGGGCTTCTTTAAAATTTTTTTAATATTTTTGTTTTAATTTTTTAAAACTTTCCGATTTTCATAATTTAAATTTTTTGGAAATGGGGAATTTAATTTTCGCCCCTAAAAAAAATTCCCAGCCGGTGTTTTCCCGTTTTTTCATTCACCCCCTTTTTACGAAAAAGCGAAAACAAACCCCACGAAAGGAAATTGCCCCAAGTTTTCGTGTTGATTTAACATAATTTGCAATCATTTGCTATATCTGGGTTAACTTTTTCCCAGTCCATTTGCTTGTGGTGGTATCAGGTCTTTTCCCTTTTGCCTTTTTTCCCTTTAAAGGTGCTAAAAAATCGGATATAAATTGGGGACCATTACCCCTTTAAATGAATTTTATTGGGAAAAAGCGATATAAAGTTATCAAAAATATCCCTATTATAGAGATGGGGGGCCCTTTTTTAAAAAGGTAAAATTTTCCCAGCCCTTTTTGCGGGAAATGATCGGTTATTAAAAATATGGCGGTTACGTTTTTATTCTCGATAGGGATACGGGCCTAATAAATCTAACGTCACTATCTTTCGGATTTTGGGTATAATTGGTTTTTAACCGACCAGCTGGTAACGCTTTTTTTATAGTTATTAACTTGGCCCCATATGGCATGTAGAGCCCTTTGATCAATAAATTTTTTCCATGCGGGGAAAAACCCAAATTGGGAATTTTTATGGGGGTTTCGAATCTGCCTAAGTGTCCAGCGATTGGCGTAAAATTCTCTCATTATTTCATTTCCCAAAGTTTTTTGGAATGTATCCCGCATTTCCCCTAATGACGTTGCGTGTTTCGCATAAAATAAAAACCCTTTAATTAAAGGGGAAATCTTGGGACCAATTCCCCCACATATGGGTTGCTTTAACCAAAGGTTATTTTCCCGGGGTTTTTTCAAAAATATCTATAGTTTAAAAAGCCCAAAATTCTAGGTCTTTTTTGTTCCGTTTTAATTTTCCCTCAGGTTTTTTAAATTTTTTGATTGGCAAATTAATTTTATCACCAATTATACTTTTAATTGGTTTCCCTTAAAAGAATGCCCAACCACCATTTTGGGTTCCCGGTCAAAGGCCCCCCATTCTATATTAATTTTCTCCTTTGGTCCCATCTAATCACCCTCCCCGACTTTTTGCCCATGTGTTAGGCGGTTTTAAAGGCGGTTCCGTTTTCCCTTTTTGGGGGTAATTTCTAAATATTTAAAATTTTTTAACCTTAACTCCTAAAACTTTCCCCTTCCCCCGGTTTCTGTGTTTCCTTTTTCTGCTTTTGTTAATTACGGGGCCTTCCAGGTCTTTTTTTTGGGTTTAAAAGTACTCTCAAACCAATGGGGAACTGGGCATCTATGGAATAACTCAAGGCCTTTCCAAAAAAAGTTTGAACCCTTTTAAAAAACCCCGGCTTTTATTTACCGCCCCCTTTGGGCCTTTTCCCAGATGCCTTTTGTGCTTCTTTGGGAAGGGAAAAAATTTTTTAAAATTTTTCTTTAAAAAAGATTAAAATTTTTGGCTCCCAAAACCCATTTTTTAAAAAAATTTTCCCGGCTTACCATTTGGGAATACCCCCGCTTGGACACCTTTTTTTTGGTTACAGGGGGGGGTTTTTTCATTTTTGTTAGCCCCTTTTTTCTCATAAGTTTTAATTCCTTCTTTACTAATAATTAATAAAAATTTTTTCAAATTTACCCTTTTTTAAATTTACTTTTTTCCCTTATTTAATTCAATCCCCATCCTTTAACAACAAAAAAACTTCCCTTAAATTTTTAAACCCATGGTGAAAAATGGGGGGGCAAAAATAACGTCGCCCATTGGCACTCAAAATCCTATCCCCGGGTTTTTTAGGATTATGTCAATTTTTTTTAAAAATTGGGGGAGCTGCTCCTGATAAACCAAATGGGGGAGCAAACCCTGGTGCCATTTTTTACTAAAATGCGGTTTAAACTTTATGGGGTTTACTGCCATTTTAGAAAAAACCCCCCCAGAAACAAAAAGGGGCTTTTATTGTTGTATATGGTAAAGTTCGTTAATAAATCATCTAATTTAAAAAAGGTAAAAGGGTATCATGGATACTTTGTGATCAATTTAATTTTCTTTTGGGCTCAAAATCTATAAAACCCTTTCCCCCATTATCCCGGGTAGGTAATTTTCCCCTAATAAACCCGGTGGCGTATGGGGGTTGAATTGGGGAAAATTTCCTCCCGCAAGCTTTAAAATCTAATTTTTTTCAATTGCGTCCCTACCTATAAGGCCTTGAAGCCCGGTGGGTTTTTCTCCCCTGTCCCAAATTTTTGGGATAAAAACATGGGAAAACCGGTTTTTTCTGAAAATAACCCTTTTTTAAAAATTACTCAAATTTTTAGTTTTGTTTTTCCCACTTTTTTTGTTTTAGATTTAAAACTATCTCAACTTTTTCCTCTGTAATTGGTTCCCCCACCCTTATTTATTTGAGAATTGGAATTTTCAACGATTTTTGATTAAAATCTAAAAGGTTTTTGACGGGATAAGAAAACTCCAAGATACTGGGTAAATTTTAAAAACTTTCAACACATAAAAGACCAATTCCTTGGGAAATTTACGGGCCCCCAAAAATTCAATTCTCAATCCCCCTGTTTTGGTTTCCCCCCTTTTTCTGTTATTACCTGGGCTCGTGATTTTTTTCATAGAAAAAAAAATTTTCAAACCCCCTTCCGAAAAAATATTTTTGCTCCGGTGTCCCCCTGGGGCCCTTTTAAAAATGTATTTTTTAAAAAAATAGGAATGTGGGGAAGTTCTCGGGGGATATCAACGGAGAAAAATCTGTTTTCTCTCTTGTTCGACACCTCTTGGGGGTTGATCATTTAAACCCTTTTCAATATTTAATGTCCCTTTGCCCTATCGCCTCGATTGGGAAAATTTTTCCCCCGACCCCCATTTCTAGGTTCCCTATTTTATCATTTTTCGCTCATTTCGACCTAGGGAAGCCCCCGTTTTGGGGAAAGGAATCATTATTCTAAACCTATTCCTTAAAACCCTCCCATTATTTTGGGGTATTCTCCTTTGGGGTCATTTCTATTTTTATTTGGTCTGCCTTATTTTTAAATTCCCCCAGTTTCTACCGTTTGCCCCAAGGGGGCATCCCCCGGGGCATTTTGACCTCTCTTTTTTTATTTATCGTTCAAAACCCCTTTTTAATTTGCAAGGGTTTCTCTCTCTTCGAATTTGCCCAAAACTTCTAAAAAGTTGTATTCGTGTTTTTTGGATTTCCTTTTCTTCCACGTAGTCCCCGTATCCCCCCCGGTTCGAGTCCAACTAAAATATGATCCACTAAGTCTGCTTGGGGCATTCCCAATTCTAAACTTCTCTCCCATTTTTAGTAATCTAAAACAAAAAAGGGAGGTCCTTTTTTTTTCCCTGCTGGGAAAACATAAAACTCCGACTGTAGTTCTTTCTTTTTTTTTGGTACCCGGGGAAAAACCCCCCCTAATTCAGCTTTGGGCTGCCAAAAATCCGTTTGTAATTTTTTCACTAAACCGGGCCCAAAAAATAATACCCAAACCGGGCCCCCTTTCCCCGGATGACTTTTTAAAAGCACATGACCCGTTCCTTTGGGGTTTTTAAAAACCTTTTTAAAGTTGGTTTTTATACACCCCTATAAACTCTGTGTTCTCCCACCCCGGGAAAAGTACCTTTCAGGTGGGGCCTACTTCCCCCACTTTTCCTAACCCCAAAATTTAAAAACGTTCCGGGCCCTTTCGACATGGGAAAACCGGGGATACCGCAGGGGGTTCCCGCTAAGCTAGAAAGGGGTGGGATTATCAAAATGATGAGACATAATAATTCTTAACAACTTTTTTGAATAACTTATATTACTTAAATTCTAATTTGACAATTTTATTTAAAGTGAATTAACCTTTTGAATTTAAACCCCCGTATTCCCAAATCAGATCCCCAACTAGATCCTTTATCTCAATTATCATTTGAAATTTTTTTAAAACTAAATTTTCTTATATCTAATATTACCTTTTCCCGTTTTTCCTTCCTTTTTTAGATAATGATATCTATAAACTTTATATACAATGGTTCCCCTTTTTAACCAAAGGGTTTATTCTTTCCCCTAACTATCGGACTGCTAACTCTTGATCCCAAAAATTTCACACTAAAGGGTTTTCCCTATCAGAAAATTCCCCCTCTTTTTGGGTTTTTCCCCGCTTTTCCCATAAAGGCTTCCTTTCCTTTTTTAGTTTTCTAAACATTTATTCTTTGTTTTATCTTCTTGGGTTTTTGGGTTGGAAAAGTTTTGCCATTTTCGTGGCCGTCCAAAAAAACATAGGGGAAAATTTGGGGAAGGCGAAGACTCAAACAACGACAGTATTTTTGCAGTAAAATGGAACACATTTTTATAGGGGCTGCGAGAGGCATATAAAAACCAAAACCGCCCCAAGCGTCTTTAGCGGTCTGCCTTAAAAATGTAGTACCAGTGGTTGAAGATAGTTAACGGGGCCGGGGTTTTATCTGTGCTCCGTCCCGTTTCTTTTGGGGGGGTAAGGCCCTCCACCTCATTCGGGGTTGTAATTCAGGGGTTTTACCTGCGCTGTAACGTCTCTCCCATTACTATTCTTGGAATCGTTGCAAAACCTGGAGATGACACACTGGGCGATTCAAATTCAAGGAAAAACTTCCGGGTGGGTACGCCCAATTTTGGGGGCCCCCGATAATTCTACCGGGGTTTTTTGCGTTCTTTTTGTCATTTAAATATGCGGGTCTTTTACTAAAAACATAAAGCGCTTTTTTAAAAATTTTTTCTTCTTTGCCCTTTTTTCTTTACTCTCCTTTTTCCTCTCATCAATTTTTTGATGTACTATCGGTGTCATCTGGTGGCTTTCTGCAATTTGCGTATGATTCTTGAAGATGTGTGTCGTCATTTTACGGGGGATATATTTATATATAGTTTAGAGTTTGATTTTTTGGGGACTTTGGGGTAATTTTTTTATGGATATGGTTTTAAAATTTTGAAAAAAAAATTTTTATAAGGCTACAATGTTATTCTATATTTATATATTTTCTTAACCAAAAGGACTCCAAATTCCCAAACCCAAACCAAACTTTGGAAAAAGTGTTGGAAACAGAATTTTGGCATGTTTTAGTGCATTAAAAACAGTTTTGTGTTAATTTGGGGGTGTGTGGGTGGATAATATTGGAATTTATGGGTAAATTTTTTTTTCCTAAAAATGTAAGATTTTAAAAAGCTTTTTTTTTTTTAGGAGGGGAAAGTTTTTTAAAGCTCCAAATTGTTTTCTCAAGTACCATGGGTGCTTTTTTGTCCTTTAAAAACATTGAAAAAGATATCCTAAAACAAATGCTCGGGGGCAGGAAACAATTTTGGACCCCAAGAAAAAATTTTACTGGAATCCCAAAAAAATGGCCCCAGGATTTTTTCTTTAAAAAAAGCCTCCCCGGGAAATTTTTTAAATAATTTAATTTTGACTTTGGGGTTGGATGTGACCACCCAAAAACTTTTGAGGGGAAAAGGGTGCTGAAAAATTTGGGTCAGGGGGCTTCAAAAGCTTGCCTAAAAACTTTTACTTCGACCAATCAGATGTTTCTTTTTTTTTTTTCCAGTTTAATATTTTGTATTTTTTTGTCGGCTTTCTTAAACTTTTGATTGGCAAAAGGGTTAAACCCCCCCCACGTCCTGATCTTAAAAAACTAAATTTTGATCTCTGCATCGATTTTTTAAACCAGAAATTTAAATAAATATATATATATATATATATAAATTAAAGTTTATCTAATAATGGGCCCAAATTAATTCTTTCTGTCCCCCCCAAAATTTCCGAAGGAAAGAGGTTAAAACCGGAATGGGTGGGGGATCTTTTATTCCAAGCTTTTTGCTAAATTATTGGGGCAGGGGGGAATCCCCTTTATTTTTGAAATGTTAACGACTTGGGAAAAGGGAATATTTGGGGGGGGAGTCAATTTTTTTTTTATTAGCAAAAAAGGGCCGTGTATGACAACACCTGCAAAACCGGTTTCTGGGAAACCCCAAGCCCCAAAAAAATCACCAGATAAAAGGTTTGGGGGCTGCGTGTCTTCTCGTGTAGTTGTAAGATTTAACATCGTGAAAAAAACAGAAAAAAAAAACAGGGAATACTACAAAACAATAATAAAAGAAATAAGAAAAAAATGAATTGCACCAACGGTTGGGGAAATTTTTTGGGAAATCAGTCATGAATTTTTCCGGGGAAAGGTAATGCCAACCTTAACTCTTGGGCATTCGCTTCCCTAACCTCTCCTACGTTTTTTTGGGGTTAAATTAAAATTTTCCAACCCCCAAAAACCCAAAGTAAAAAAACAAAAAAACAAAAAAATAACCTTTAAAAAAGGGTAGAAAATTTAAAATAAAAAACTTAAGTAGCGAATTTAAAAAAGTATGGCAAAAAGGTAGAAATGTAATTGGGGGGTTCCCCCGGGGAATTTCGGGGCGCCCACCCCCGCTTTTAAATTTTCCGGGGGGCATACTTTTTAAACCCCCCAAAAAGTCACCTGGTAGCTGGGAGTTGAGTCTTCAACCAAAGGGGGATTATATTCCAAACGCTAAAATAAATTATTGGAAACAGTTTGGGGGGATCTAAATTTGTTATATTGATAAGTGATCTAATTGCGCGGTCCCCCGGGGTTAAAAAATCGGCTTTCTTTGGTTTATTTCTCACTTAATATAAGTTTGTTTTCGCTATCTAAAAATTTAAGTTAAATTCTTAATAAAAAAATATTAAGAATTATAGAATCCCCATCCTTGATAATCCCACACCCTTCAACTTGGGGGTTTTTCCCCAAAAAAGGGCGGAAAATGGCCAAAGCCAAAAAAAACAAAAAAAAGTCCAAAATGGTTCAAATACCCGTAATTTAAAAAACCCCAAGGGAACTTTTGGCAAAAAAATCCTGACGGGGGCAATTTGCCCCCCCTTTTTCCGTAGTGGATCCCATGAAATTTTTTATTTTTTCCCTGTCCCCTGGCGGGGTTTTTCGGGGTTAAAAAACGGTTTTTAAAAGAATTTTAAAAAGGATTTAACATGGAATATAAAGTTTTTCCATGGAAATATCGAGAAATACGTCATAGTAAATAAAGGGAAATAATTTTTGTTCCTTGAGCACCCCCTACCTATTTGATCCTGGACCGGGATTGGGACCCTGACAGAGAACTTATGGCATAACATTGGTTATAATATTTGGAAGAAAAAACCTTCAAATAAGCGAAAGTTTATTGAAGCTTTAGTATTTTCTTTCTACCATGTTGTCACGAAAAAACTTTTTGTGAAATTGGTGCTTTCCACGCCAAAAAAATGTAGAGTCATAATAAAAGCAAACAGCTGGCCCATAAAATATTGATGTTCAAACAGGCGACATTCATGTAATTTTCAAAAGCCATGTTAAATGGACCGTAATTGTAAAGTTTCTTGTTATTCTACTAGGTATATTATGTTTTTACACATTGTGTTTTTTGTACATACTGCACATTATTGTGTTTAGGCAGCTGTACTGTAACAAATATTTACAGAATTAAAAAACTAGTAACAGTGTAATAACCTCATTGAAGCTGTTGGTGTTTGGGGGCTAGAATAAAGATCAGCCATAACTAGTTCAAATTCCAATTTAACTTAAACCAAACAACTCAGGGTAGGAAATGCCCAACACTACTAATTATAAGAGCAATCACACACAGCAAAAAGGAAACTTAATATATAAATATAATCTACTTCACTTACTTTTAGAACACTTTGGTCTTTTACGGTATAATTCACAGTAATTCTCTTATTTATTGTACCACCTCCGGAACTGACCGATTATAACTGAATCTTATAACTTATTCGCTAATTAGCAATAATTGATCATCCAAAAATTACTCGTTGACTAACTCTCGCTTGGCTCTAAGCTAACTCTCGCCTAACTTCGCGTATCTAAAAGTCAATGCTTAAATAGAACCACTCATTTACATAAGAAGTTTTCTTATTCGAGAGAAAGTTTTCAATAGAACAACAGTTAAAAATAAATAAAAAAAATCACCCCAAGAGGATACGTTACAGGTTCGTGAATAGATCCATTACAATAGGTTTGTTAAAACACATTAGAATCAATAGCAACCATTAAGACAGTACAATAATTACATAAAGAAAAATTAGGTTAAGTTCAGATAAGACAGAAAAGATGAAGGTGTTCAAAACTTTTTGACACCACTGTACATGTTCTAGTAGAGTTTTTTTATTGAGGGCGATTAAGTAATCTAGTCTAGGATGTCACATCTTTTAATTCTTCAACTAGGCCTTACAGAGTGTAAAAAAGTGAAATCTTAAAATTAAAAGAGAGATCTTTGCGGACTCCTTGTGGTCCAGTGACCACAGTTTATGAATCGCTGTCTTAGATCAGGGGTGTCCAACATGCGGCCCGCTGGCCACATGTGGCCCGCCAGTATGTAAGTTGCGGCCCACCGACTCCTTTCAAAAAAATTTAAATATCAGGTTTTTAAAAAAATTTCATTTTAAAATTTATTTGAGGAGAAATTTAGCTATATATAAATCTACAATGTATTTGCCTGTTACCTGTTCTTGTTTTAAAATAAATTCTTTTTGATAATAGAAATGTCCTTTAGATTAAAATACATTTATATTTTATTAAAGAGTTACATTTGATTTTACTATAATAAATTACTTTTTTAATAAATTTCGAATTGCATTATGCATGTCCTTTGCTCTATGTGGATGGTACATGATTCTCTATGTGTGCGACTTTCATTTCTCCTCCTTTGTTCTGTTTGGAGTGCCCAACATGCAAAAGGCAGTCAAAGATATTTTTTAAAGTTTAAAAAAATATTCAGGTCGGTTAAGATAAAGTGCAATGTATACTTAATCGTTTGCGAATGACAGCACAATCAAATTTCAACAATGAGTAAAGAAAGATCAATTCAAAAGGAACACCGTAATTTTCAAGAAAATGGCAACTGTTATATTTTAAACATTATTTGATCATTGCATTATCATATTATATATAAATATTAGTATATTATCTATGTCTGTATACATGAAAAATAATGAAAACAATAATAAGAATTCATTCTGTTTTAAATTTTCTTTCTATTAAATGTTTTTTTTCTTTCCAAATCTGATATAAAGGTACATATTTTTATGTGCACCCCTCGAGATTATAATGTTTTTCCGAAGCGCCCCGCAAGGTCATTTGGGTTGGACACCCCTGTTTTAGATGATTATACAGGATGGGCCAAATAAGACCTACCAATGTCAAACACAAATAACTTTATTATTTTTTTATATAATAATTTTTTATTTTTATAGGTTATAATTGAATTATTGGAAATTTATAATGGAGCCATATACAATACAAAACAACGCGTTAAAATTGTCGAGTTTTTCTATTCTTTTCAACGGTCAATTGTTATGATGCAGTGTGAATATCGGCAATATTTTTATTCAAGATCCACAGCCTTCATAATTAGGAGTTTGGTCTGTCGTTTTTAGGAATAATGTTCAGTGGTCTACCGTCCTGGAAGAGGTGCCCATTGAAATATTCGCCCTGAAGACAACGTGGAAACTGAACGGCACAGTGTTGCAGATGATCCATTCGTCTCAATCGCCGTCGTTCCAGGCAATTGGACATTTCCAGAACGACATTGCGTAGGATGTTTTTTGCAGCCAATGGCAGAGCAGAATTCTAATTTGTGGTTTCAACAAGATGGAGCAACTGTGCACACTGCTAGGCAAATTATGGACCTGCTGCGTGAAATTTTTGCGAATGTCTAATTTGAAAAAATTCAGATTTCCCTTGGCCACCTCCTTCGCCAGATTTAACTGCAAATGAATATTTTTTATGGGGATATTTAAAAGTCAAAGTGTATGTTAATAAACAGAGACTATTAGGCAGATGAAGCAGATTATTTGAGATGAAATACTGAGCTTTTAATCGGATACATTATGTGGTGTAATGGAAAACGCGTTAAAAAGAGCCAATCTCTGTATCCAAACAAATGTCCACCATTTTTTCATGTCATGTGCATACACATAATTTCCTTAAAATATATATTTAATGTATGCGAAATTAATCAAAAAATGATTATTACACAAGGTTATCCGTGTTTGCAACATTAGTAGGTCTTATTTGGCATCATAGCCCTTGCTCGTTCATCAAAATTTACACAAATAGGCACAGTTTAGTTTTGGAATCATGCAACCAAAAGTAAAAATAACCATAACTATCAAAATTTTTACTAATGAGAATACTCAGCATAAGTGAAAATTTTTATTTATAGATGTGTGGGTTTTACTTCTCTTATACCAGAGGTAAAAAACTTACAAAAAGAAATAAATTGTTTTCAATTTCTTATCAAAATATATAATTTTTTGAGTCAGCCGTTTAAAAACAAAACAGATTTTAGTATTAAATGCAAAATATTTGGATGGTTGAGTATGGAACAGCTTCTATAAATATATAATATAAATCCTCATTTTCACCAAAAAATAACTTACAAAAGTAGACGCAGAGAAACTTATTTTATCGAAGAATAAAGAAAATGAAATCATTTAATTAATAATATGTCTTAGAGAGAGGGGGAATTAGAAAATTAAATTGATCAAATATTTGTTTCATTAAAAATATTTTGAATGATACATTTATTAGGGTTAATTCAAATTTTTCCCATACAAAATTGGAAAGTGGGGTTTTAAGAGTTAAATTAAAATATGATTTTTTGTTTCAGAAATCTTCTTGTTTTTAGCTTTAAAGCAATTATGTAATGTCATAAATAATAGTCTTAGTTTGAATAGATAAATATAAATCACAAAGAGGATGTTTCAATATAAAATGTTGCAGCCTACTGTTGAAAATATGGCATGTGATATAAGATTACTTACGGTCAGTTGGAATAGCCCTTGATAAATCGTGAGCAAGTGTTTGTCCGTAATAGGTAAACATGAAAGACGCAGTTGATGGTCGATTGGCACTCTGAAATATATTCAGAGTTATATCTCTAGGCTCTGGTAATGGTCCTCCTGTCATAGAGTTTCGAAAATCTTCGAATCCTGAAATTTTCAAAAACATTAGTTTGAATTATATATGTGAGTATGTGTATACTTATCCTGGTACATTTAATGAAATCATGAAATGAAGCGTATGATTTAAATTTGATTTTGTTCAATATTTGATATTTTTGAGTCCTAGACTTAGAGTAGCGGTTCTCAAATTTCGAATTGCAATGGACCCTCTGTATGTATCAGTCTAAGATCATGCCCCCTCCCCAATTTTTTTTTTTTGAACTGGGTGATTTAACCTTAAAGATTTAAAATTTAGGCTAATTCAGGTTAAGATTTAAAAACACATGACTGGGTGATTTAAAGATACCTCAATAATCATAAGACTGTCTCTGGCATCTATGCAGACTTTTTTAACACTTTTTCCCCTTAAGCAGTGCTTCTCAAACTTTCAATACTTGCGACCAAGTTTTTAATCATAATGTTCATTCATCACCCCAAACGAAGCAACGTATTGAGAATCAATAATACTATATTTTGACACTAAAGCAACAGTACGATTTTAAATATAAATCGCACATATTATCAAGATGAGTACTATACTTTGTACATAATTTTAAATATGACAAGCCCATGGCTTCACTACAGTATTATTATAGACTTGTTTCTTAGGGCATCTCTACTACGTTCGGTACTGGGTATTTTCAAAAGCGTATAAAGGATAATATTTATGATATTTAGTGTCATAGATTAGAAAATGTATAAAAATTATTTTAAGAATATTGTTTCAATAAAAAATTATTTTAGCTCATTATTTTGACTAAAATGAACTTAAGAGCCAGAGGCGCAAAATATTCTCCTTTTGTGAAAAATGCGTCTTTTATAATAATATTTTGCCTGCACTTAAGCTCCAGACCTCTGTACAGGCTCAAAAGCTAAATCATTTGAAATATATAGCTTAGGGGAGTGGGGTTTATCTATGTTTTACGACACAACAAAGGAGAGAAATTTTGAAAAAACGCCGATAATTACTTCAATGGGTTGTAACTCTGAACATAATATGAATTTTTCAAAAAACATAGTTTAGACTCTCTGGAGTAGTTTTTACTTTATACTAAGCTGCAATATTATTATTTTGGCGCATAAAAGGAAGAACATTTGAAAAAATAAGTTAATTTTTCACCAAAATATTATATTTCCAAATAGTATTTTTTTGTCTAAAAATATCCTTAAAAACAATTTTTATACATATATGATACAATCTAAGGAAGTGACACTAAATATCATGAAAAGCTCAACTGCACAAAATCACCGGTTCAAACGAATCCTTTAATTTGGTATTGATAAATTGATTATATACGTTGTGCAATACTGATACATTTAGAGTGTATTCAATCAGTGTAAATAGATATTTTTATTTTTTTTTTTATTATGTCCAAACGTATTTGGTTTTGCTTTCTTTCCGTAAATTAATTATTTTTTTTAATAATCTTTTGTTTTCGACTTTTCGTAATGTTCGTGACCACCCCACGAAGGGCACCCCACAGTTTGAGACGCTTTGCGTTTAAGAAACTGGTATATGAAAAGGCATTTCAAACAACAATTGCTATGAAGTCCTGAAGCAATGAAGCGCGTAAAGATTCACGCGTTTTTCATTAACATATTTTAGGTTCTTTGGGCTGAAATAAATGACAATTCTTTTCCAACCAACCCGGAAGTGAAACGTGAAGAAGAGGCAAATTAGGACTTTTAAATAACGAAGTTTAGAGTAAGCTGGGCATTTTGGGGAATGTTATGTTAGTGCGTGGGGCAAGTGTGAAGAGTATTTCGCGAAGTTAAGAGAGTGACGATCAGAGGTTACTCGGTACAAAGAGCCCTTAATCAAAGGTCCCATACCATTGCACGCCAAGGTGAACCACCAACTTCAACCAAAATCAGATAGATTGATGCGTCGTTGGACATTAAAAGGAGGAGTGACCATTTAAACATTCGGATCTAGTGTACATTGGAAATGGCTTGGTGAGTTAGTTATTGATAGTGGTCCGGGTTGCTTTATTTCGGTTATTATATATTGTGTGTTTTAGCCACCGTATAGATTCTCTCAAATATTATTGCTTCTAATCTGTTATTGCTATAAGTTAAGATCTTAATAAGTCATAATGAATTATGGCAGCTTCTAGTTCTTCATTTATTCTACACCTCTAGCTCACACGCTGATAATCTAGGAGAAAGGGCATCAAGGGAACGTCCATACAGCAATGGCTTATAAATTAATACTCTTGATGAAATACAAAGTCTAGCAGAGTTTCGGTGGAGCATTTAGTCTAGGATTGTACATCTTTCAATTTTCCACGAAGGCCTTCCGTTTGTAAAGAGAGAAATCTCTTAGCAGTAAATACATACCTCATTTGGACCCTTGGAAAAGCTTTGGAACTGCCGGGGTCCATAGTCCACGAATTAAAGTACTACTGAGGTAAGTGGGGAATTTAGAGATCTAGACTTCGACATGTGGAATGTCTATGTTCATTAAATATTATTGACATGTGTATCGTATCAGTTTAAACATGGTATTGGCCCCAACTAAATATATTGAAATTTTAAAGTTCGGAAAATATGTTGATAAGATTTGAGATTATTACGAACCAGATGCACATACTCTTGATTTGATTTGCGAATAATTAAAATATGTTTAAAAAATTGCATTGAAAAAAGAGTCTTTCAAATTATGTTACTATATATTTTCATATATAAAAAAATATTATTTAATTCGAAAATTCTGCGTTTTTTTTTGAGACATTTACTAAGAAGAAATCTCTTGTTTTCACTTTTTTTAGTATAATAGAGAGGTGTAAATTTCAATGCTATTATTTTCACAAAATTAGGATATTAGCATTATTTCCTTTTAGAGAATAAATATAAATGAAAATAATTCCTGAGAGATCCGAAAAGCAATGAATTATTTTGCTTTTTCAAATTTATAAATTTCATTTGTCGATACCAAGTGAATTGAAATTGTTACAAAAGTTCAATTATAAACAATACATCAGGGTAGATCAACATTTTTTTTTACAGAATTTCGAACCTACCTACACGGAAAAAGATGTTCTCTTGTACATAGATAAAAGGAAAAAGTTGAAATACTTGATGTTAAATACACGAGGAAATAAGTATAGGTATATTTGGGCTTTTTATGGTTTTTGTTAAAGAAAAACATGTATTTTGGTATTTTTTAACATTTATTTGCGATAACCGAGCACATGATAAATATTTACAAGAAAAACAAGCACCCACGATGCATAACAGGTTCTTTTAGTACTGAATTAAAAAGCTGCTGTCAAATAGCAGAGCACGCTAAAATAGTAGTTGGAAAAGATTGGATGGGAGTGATTCGATGGTGCTGGGAGAAGAAGAGGCTAGGAAATGAAATATTTGCTATGTACATTGTACTATTTATTATTCAGTACTCGGTATGAATATTTTTTGGTTGTTAATATCAGGGCTTCAAATCGTAATTTTTGTCGTTCCGGTTCAACTAGAAAAATACGGTAGAACTTTCATATACGAATCTCTATAATTGCGAATTTTCTATACAACGAACTTTTCCTGGAACAAGAACATTTCACAATTTTCTTCATAAAATAACCTCCAATAGCAAAGTGCATTTCAATATAACGAACTTTTTTTTTTCTCTTGTGATGCAATTTTTTCTCTCCCTATTTTTTAGTATTTCTGGACATTTAGAGTTATTCTTTCTTTTAACACGTTTTAGTAGTTTTAGTTATATAAAATAATGCATGTAAAATTACTTGTGTACTTTTAAATTAGAAAATATTCTTAAAATTCGTGGTGTAATACTCTGGGAAATTATTTTCTTAATGTTGAAAATACAGTGCATTCTTCGACATTTTTTTCTTGCTTTCCTTGCAGTTTTTTTTTTTTTTTTTGATGGGTAGGTATAAAATAAATATATATATTAATTTTTAAAAAGGTGTGAATATAATTACTTTTTATATATAGTGTTTTATGAATTTCAAATTTGTTTTATGTGGTTTTTATAAAGTATATTAAAGATGAATCTTTATATAACGAATTTTCCATACAACGAATTTTCAGGATTTAGTGACTTCGTTATATAGAGGTCGGACTGTATATATATCGGTTCAGTTCGGCTTTCGTTTCGACAAATAACGGTTTCTGGTTCCTTCGAATTAATAGTTTTATTTTGGAGCATATCCTTATCTTAAATGATCTATACTTTTAGTTCATTTAATTGAATTAAATCTGCCTTCTACAAAGTAGCTTCAGCGAAACTGAAACAGAAAGTTCTAGTGAACATCAAACAGAACTCGAGCAATGCACATGCAATGATCATAATTATTGGTTGACGTTAGAATTAGAAAATATCGATACGGTTTACGGCAACAAAATGGCTGATGATACATCGAACCAAAACAAACCGAAATTTTTTGCTTCAGTTCCGGTTTTCGCTTCGACAAAATAACGTTTTTTCTGGTTCGAAGCCCCTGGTATATATTGCAGAAATAATTTTGTTTTTAATCTAAAATCATCTATTCGAAATTAAATCTTTTCCATTTTTCGAAAGTTCAATTTCTTTTAGCTGTTTTGAAGGCGCAGGGAAATTATTTTTTCTTGTGTACTATTACTCTTAACTCCATACCACTTACTTAGGAGAGCAGTGGTGCGCAAACTTTTTCGACTGCGACCCCTTTGTAGAGAAAATTTTTTGTGACCTAAAATAAATGTTCTAAGTACGATGTAAAATAGGCGCATTTCTTTCGTTTTATCGAATAAAAAAATAATCATTTCTGACACATATTAATATCATTTATAATTTAAAGAAAATATTTTTGTATAACATAAAAAAATCAAGTAAATTGCCTTTTAATGAGATGTATGTGGCTGCAAGTTTCTGATTATCTCATCGATGCTCAGGATATATAACTGTTGCTAATTGCAATTCGCATATCATCTTCAAGGGGTTCAAACGAGGAAGCGGTATAGTTTTTATTGGAAACTAGGTTTGCTAAATCCAGTTTCACATAAATACGTTGATACAAATGTATTAGTAACCTGATGGCATTCTTTGCATAGAACGGGATATTGCTTTTCCACGGATAGCCAAAATTTTTGGCAGGAGGCTGAGTCTTAATTGATTTCGAAGAGTATAATCACTTGCTAATCAAATCTATCAATTGCTCTTTCCACTAATTCGAAGAATTGAACTGCCATATGTCGTAGGAAAATGGATCACGAATCGACCAAGATCGTTTACAGGTAAATCCTCGAATCTTCTCGAAAAATTTTGCTTTTAACTTTTCAATGTGATTGGAAATGATGTTTTTAAATGTAAATATATCTATATTATTTTCCTTGATAAAATCGTTAAAAGCAGGGAACATGTCGATTGTTATTTTATTCAGTTGAGTTTTGTCAGAGCCTAAGCTTATTTGTAAAAGCTTGAATTTTTACTAGCTGAAGTTATGATAGTTGAATTCTCACCCTAGCTCAAATTTAAGTCGTTAAGTTTTTCGAAAATATCAACCTTCGTAAGCTCAACTTTCCTAGCCAAACTTCATTGATATAATAATTTTCCAATGTATGTTTCCTTTTCGGCTTAAAACATGTACGCTTCATTTCTCAAATCAAATAATATCCGTCGTAGTATTTTCCCACGTGAGAGCCATCTGACTTCGGTGTGTAACAGTAATCTCTCATACATTGAACCCATCTCATTGCAATGTGATGAAAGACGGCTGTTAAGAAGTCTGTTCCATTTAATGTAGGTAATTGAACTAACAGCATCTTGCTTGTAATACTTTGTTACGCTCTTCGTAATCCATATCTTTGCAACAAGAGCTTGCCGATGAATCATGCAGTGATTAAATATTATATGAGGCCACTTTTCTGGATTAAGCCTCTCAGCCCGCTTGTTCGAACCTGGTAATGCTGCAGCACTATCGGTACAAACCGCAACACAGTTTGCCTAGGTAAGGGACTTTGCTTTAAAATATTCTTTTATTACTTCAAATATTTTTTCTCAGTTGTTTTCCTTCAATCTTTTGCAACATAAAAACGTTTCATATCTTCATTAAAAATAAATCTAACGTAAATAGTGGTTGTGACATTTTAGTAATATCGGTAGTCTCGTCCAGTTGTAAAGCAAATTCAGATGAATTTTGTAATACCTTTTATGACTTCTGACTCGATATTTCGTAACATTTCAAATCACTCGAGAGACACGGTATTTCTTGTTAATGGTGTTATTGTTTTTAGTTCACTTCATATTTATCGCCATGCACATAATTGATGTCATGTTGCTGCAGGAAGGATAAAGGGATTCGTATGGGGTTTCATTGTTTTTCCTATTAGATAAGCTTCTAAGAAGCTCGTAATGATTTCTGAGGTATTGTTGTAAATTTTTTTAGATTTGCACTTTGAATTTTCTTTCAGCTCGTCTTTGAAAAAAATCCCGGCATGTTTTATTTTGAAGTTTTTTTATGTTTTAGTTTTGAATGCCTTTTTTAATTTAGCTGGTTTCATGCTGCTTCATTTGCTAATTTTCGTTTGCAAATGGCGCATATCTGGCGTTCTTCATCATCAACAACACAAATGTAAAACCATACTTAATAAATTCTCATTGTATTTTCTTATTTTTTTAGATGGGGCATTTTAGTTCAGGGTACTTTGAGACTCCTGTCAGTATACGTATTACCCATTTTATCCATTATGAATATAAGGGTTAAATTTTTTAACTAAAACAAATAATAAAAAAAAAATTACATATTTTTTTTCTCGAGAATTTAATAAAATTAACAGAGATCCTTCTCTAATATTAGCACATACCTGATGAAAACAAAGAGCAGCAAAGCCCGATAAAATATAACAAATCATGATTACACAACGTCACATGTGATAAAACTCGAGGAGAAACTAAAAGAATTGTAGAGGCCGTATTTTACATACCACAACTTTTACATGTGGAAACGCGCAGTAAAACATTTCAGTGATAATTTTCTGGTCGTTTGGTTGGCCCTGGCTTGACACCGCATGTCTACAAGATGGCTCCCACAGCCATGATTACCGCTCCATCTCATTGCGGTGCGCATGCTCAGCGGTGCGCACCGTTCGACACAGTACGTATAACATCAATACGTCGGACTGAAATAGACGTTTTTTCAGTAAAACTGGCGAATTACCGCGAGGGGGCGTCATCTACTGGAGAAAACTTGCGTCTTCATGCTTTACACCCACGCCTACAATACGCATTACGTTCAAAGAGCGAACAGCAGGAAGTGCAATTAAACGCAGTGACGGCGTTTCACTCTTTATATGTACACTGTATGGTAGCATGCAGCATGCAGGCATAATGCATTTCATAAAAATTTGGCGACTCCCAAAACTTCTGGCGACCCCCACCCAGGGGTCACGCGACCCCTAATTTGCGCACCTCTGCCGTGAGCATCATTTCCGCATAGATGTTTCTTGATTAATAAGAGTAATTTGCATCACCATACCTTTAGATCCACTCAGCTGTACTAGTAATCATAATTAAAACTGTGTTTATAACATTAATAAAAATGCTTTTCATTAATGCTATTATAGTGTCAAAATTTAAAATTTTTAAAATATATGAAAAAGGAAATTTATCCAGAAAAATAATTATGTATCTCCCAGTACCTTCATAAGATGCTGGTAGAGATTCTCAGATAACACATTCTACAGTACCCCACGTTGGATACTTCAAGTTGAAGTGCCATCTATATTTCTGTACCTTGATGTCAAATCACAAGATATAGGGCTGAGTAGCCTTGCATTGATTTAGGGTCATATATTGTATGTTCCGATGGATTATTGCTATTGAACCAAAGCACATACACAGTGATAATAATAATAATTATTATAAATAGAATAACAATATTTTTGATAAAAAGGGTTACTTTTGATTCTAACATTTTGATGGTCCCCTTCTAGATCAGCAATATTCCTTATATCAATACATAAGAACATAGTTATTAACTATTGCAGTGTAATACTTATTTGGTTCATAAGATAATGATAAAATTATGTAGTATAAAAAAAGATGTTTTGAAAACTGCTCAGAAAATATTTATGAATAAAATTTATTTGTAATAAGTATTCTGTTAGTTTGATTTAATTTAAATTTTATTCATTATTTATTTTATAATTATAGTAGTAGAAACTTGTTTTATATTCATTGTTGCAGTTCATAAGAAAATAATATATTTTTCAGAATTATTTAATTTTTGGATTTTGGTTTTGTATTTTCTAAGTATATAAATATATTGATAACTCTATTAAAACATATTAATGAACAACTATTTCGGAACGATTTCCTTTATTCTTTACATTGGTAGGAGTTCTTTTTTATACTCTTAAAGCCGTATCACGTACATTTTTTGAGTTGTATTTTTTGGACCAATTTTCGTTCTATCTGAAGAGGGTGAAGGGTTGCCCGTAAACGAAACGACATGCTCTGATCAGCTGTACCTATATTTTCACATTTGGAGAAAAATTACTCACCGAATTTTCTGCTTTTCAAAGAACATCAAGGTATTCGCACAATTCGCTACCACTTTGTTGACTGGCGTAAAAAATGGAGCACCATTCTGTTAAAATTAAACGCCGTTAAATATTATTCACCATTAAAGTTGCACGCCATATCTGATGTAATGTGTACTCTGACGAAAGCAAGCCACCATTTTGTTTATGACGTAGAGAGCCGAGAGCTGGCTGAAAACAGGTTCAAGCAGCTTTATTTGGAGTTGCTAACTTTGAGCTCACTAGCAAAAGAAAGTTGTTCAGCACTAATTAACTATGGCAACTCACCAGGTAAAATTGCAAGGTGTTGGACAAAAACACCGTTACCTGTACATGTGATACGGCCTTTAGATTAATTTTAATTAATTAATTAAAATAATTTTCCAAATTAATTTATAATATTTCTTACTATATATAATAATTCAGTACTAAATTTAATTTTAAATATAATGACATAGGAAAAAAAGGAAAGGGTGATGACACCTTAGAAATTTGTTGGAATAACGAAGCCATTGCTAAGTCTTAAAAATTCGCTATTGTATTACTATGGCTGCAACGTTTTATTGTACTGTCTTGCTACTTTCTTGATTATTATTGTACTTTAATACAGGTATATAGTAATTTACGATGTATATAGCCAGGGCTAACCACCAGATCGACAAACTTGCAAGGGTGTGTTGCGAAGTACCAGAACGACTCGGAATTAAATGGTGTTGGGTCTGAAATACCGTCGTTTGCGTTCTATGGTGCAAGCAGAAGAAAAAGACATAAGCAACAACGCATGAAGAGGAACATAAAATACTTTATTGAGAGAATCTACAACACGTGTTCCGAAATTACTACCAGAAGTCAGGCCTACCATGAGTGCTGCAGAAGGAATTCCTTACGTTTTGGAAGAGTCGGGGAGCACTGAAAATCTCATTTGCTTAAATATCAGTAAATGTCGGGGAATACGTATGCCAGGAATCCTTGAGAACTTAATAAATTCCTTGCAGCGCCAACTATTGATTGTAATTTTTAGGAACACACCTGCTTTATGCAGCCTTTCAATAAGAATTTTGTTTCCGTTTTATTAATGTGTTACTTTTCCTGATTTTCTCAGCTTTTGCAGAGAAACTACGTCATTGTGACCTTGGCATTCTATGTTTCAGGTCGTTCTCTACACCCTTCACACCTGCGAATCTTATCGATCACTTCACCATATGTATCCTATTATAACTTTAATTTCTCATATAACCTTCTATGTCTGGTTTTGCTACAATTTTCGGCTTTTGTTTTGATGAATGTTCATCTCTCATTTTGTAGAGAATTTACACTATATATATATATATATATATATACCTATATATATATATATATATATATATATATATATATATATATATATATATATTGTTACAATTTTGTGTAAATAGTGTAAATAATTTGTATTTAGTGTTTAATGCATTTATATTACTCTATGTTATGCTTATTTCATGTTAAAATTGTACCATTCACAAGCAATACCGACCTTTTACGTTATAATAGTCAATGAGAACTTGGCGAAATCTTGGTGAGCCAAGTTGGCATCATTTTGGCGAACAAGTTGACGGCCAATTTGGCGACTTTGGCAACCAATTTGGCGTCATTGGCGTCATTGGCGATTTTGGCGTCATTGGCGACCATGTTGGCGAGTTCGGAACGGGAATCTTCTAGAAGTAGTAGATCTCTCCCACTAGTGTCACGTTCAACACGAGCTGTTGGCTTCTGGAGTTCTGTCGCGCCTATAAAGGAGATGCTCGCCGGAACGGCGTGGAGTCTGGATTAAACCAGCGGTAGTGAGGGATTGTTTTGTTGATTAGCTCGGCTGTGCTTGTGAATATCTTTACTTACGTGTATTGCAAACACTGTTATTGTGTTTTGGTTGCTGTTGAGATTAACTTGAGACCTTTGGATATTTACTCTGTGAATATCATGCTGAATCCTAACATTTAAAGGATTGGATTTTGATAATAATTTGCATCATCTTAAAAGAACTGTTTTATTTTCTTTGTGATTGTTTTGCATAAAATCCCCGAACCCTCGAATCTACGTAACAATATATTAGCTAAATATAGCAATAGTTATTATATTATCACTATATTCTATAATACGAATGAGCAATAATGCGAAATTTAATAACTATTCAATTCAAATTCATCGCATTATCACAAGAAACTTCTGATAAAACAGCTTGTCATAGCATACACTATCTGCAATTAAATATTTGGACACCCATGCAATTGAGGATATCTTTAACAACGATTTTAATATACTTACGTCACACCTTCTGTACTGAAATATCGGGTTGGAAACAGCATTGGTATTAGACTCATGCCAGATGTCCGCGAGATTCAGGCTGCGTGACTTCGAGAAGAATGCAATTGTTCGATATCGTAAAATGGCTGATCATAAGGGACATAACTTGTGAGTTAAACATTTCAAAATCGACAGTGGCTTTTGTGATTAAAGTGGAAGGGGAATGATATTGACGGTCGGAATGTTCTTTGATCTAGTAGCTCCCCAAAACTAAGAGACAAGGACTGACAAGTGTTGTCCAAAGAAATTAGAAAACGCACCAAACAGATAGCCCACACACCTCTAAGAGTTTCCACAACATCTGGGACTGTTGTTTCCAATAATACCCATCAACAGGAAGCTTTTAGCAGCTTCTTTGGTTGAGCTGCCACCTATTAGCCTTTGATTACATAATTCAACCTCGCTGCTCTGTTGAGGTGGTGCAGGATGCTTCGAAATTGAACCTTAAATGAGCCCCTACCATTTGGATGGCAGAATCTTGGCTTGGCGTATTCTTGCAAAAAATGCCTTTTGTCAGAATGCATTGTACCTACATCAAAGTTTAGTGGAGGTGGAATTATGGTTTGAGGATATTTCTTGTGATATGGAATGAGACACTTGAATTCAATTCATGTTAAGCTTAATGTCAACTCCTCTTCCACTATTCTAGACAACAGTGTGCTTCCTACGTTGTAGTAATTTTATGGGTTGGATCATTGTTACTTTTAGGTTGACTACGCCCCATTTGTCATGTTGCGAGGTCCACCATGGATTGGTATGATGACAATAGCGTGAACCGCTACTGGACTGGCCTGCTCAGAGTCCTGACCTGAATCAACAGATACCACCTCTCTGGAAACGAGAGTTGGATCACTGAATTAAAAAGGTTGCAGCAAACGTGGAAAATCAATGAAAAACTTCCATGATTTCTCAAACTTATAGTGAAGAAAATACCTCTGTCCATCATCCAAAATTTGTTGGAAAGCATACCTTAAGACTTGAAGACATTACTTGGCAGGGTGGAGGCTTTACTAAATATTGAATATGAATAATTTGTTGTTCCTCTCTTTTATCACAGGTGTCCAATTACTACTTGGTGAATGAGTGTAGCATACTATTTGTCCTGAAATATCAAATAAGCAGCGTATGAAATAATACAGACTATGGAAAGTAAATAACAATGCGTCCTATAAGCAAAATCTGTATTCTTTTAAAAGTAATTTTGATTAAAATAGTTTTATTTCTTCTAATGCTACAAAACCGGCGTAAACTTAAAATAATAGTGCATTTAATCATTTGGTTTTAATATTATCTAGCAATTCATGTTATTATGACTGAGAAAGTTTAAAATACATTTACAATAAATTATTATAGTGAATATAGTAGGTTCTTAATCAATACCGAATCACATACTATGTGTTCGTAACTTTTATACTAAATTATATTAATACATTATTTCACATTTCTAAAGGTTTACTTAAAAGCGACCTTTATTTGTAACTTTTATTTATTGATTAGAGTTATATTAAACTGTGGTATTTTAGTTGGTCAAATATCTTTAATTAGCGAACTGTATATTAAATTATTTTATATAGTAGCTTATTAATTAATAATGTCACACACACAAACACATTGATATATATATATATATATATATATATATATACATGTGTTTTTATATATCAATGTGTTTGTATATGTGTGACATTATTAATATATATACATACATATATATGCATATTATACAAATGCATACACATATTTATATACGAGGGCTGTAAATTAAATAGTGGCAACAACAAGAAACTCGTAGAAGTGTGCATGTGCAAATGAGATATGGGAGTGGTCAGGTGGCGCGCTGTAGTCAATGTGTACAGTGCAAAAACAGTTGATCTAGTTAGAATGGCAGTTTTGTGTGGTGTTAATGAAACTGAAGAAGAGAGAAAGAGAGTTTAGTTTCCATCAATTTAACCCTTTATACTACCGCATTATGATTGCAGGTTTTTTCATGCAAGACTTTTTTGGTCCTAATTGAAAATTAAAGGGATATACATAAAACAAAAATAATAATTAGTATTAAAGATATTTAACTGTAAAATTAATTATATACACTGTTCACTTAAAATAAATAGTCAAATCATTTCTGAGGTCTTCATTAACATACAAAAAAAGACTTACCTTTTGACATTTAACCTTCCCGCCGCCAGCTGAAAACGCAATTTCTGTATAAAACTATTCACTTCTCCACTAAAATGCTCATCATAGAACCCGTGCTGCCGCTTATATATCTTGAGAATGGACCCAAAGAATATTCCTGCTAAAGTATCGCCAGATTATTCGTAAAATGGCTATTCTATATGTAATTTTAAGAGTGGTACTATAAGTACCTTCGGTAAATAAAGGGTTATAGCACGTTTTCAAAGGTGATTAGTGATCGTGGATTAAAATCGAGGTTGTATAGGGAAAGTAATATATTGTTATCGAGGATTACCGGGAAGCCTATGACGAAAGTGCATTACCGTATAGGATGGTAGCATGGTCTGTTAAATCTTTTTCGTTCGGATCGAAATGAGACTGCGGATTTGCAACGCCAGATTGGCTCTCTTGTTTGTCAAATAACCACCTCTGAATTTAGCCATGTCCACTAAAATTTCGACAGGAACAGAGTCGGGTTTTAGGTTATACTTATTGACGATTACCACTTGGAGGGTGGAATTGTTATGCGTAATGCAATACAAACTATCAACACCATTGTTGGCGATTTCTACAGCACCATTTAGTACGGCTACGCATGCAAGGATTTAAGATTAAGTAAAAAACAATCTCCTATCATGTTGCATGACAGTAACGTTGTCATGTCGCAAACAATATACTCAAGTGTTTTTCTCAAACTGTGGGGCGCGCGCCCCCCAGAGTGGCGATAATGGGGCGCAGGCATATCGAAAATAAAAAGTTAAAAAATTAATTTACTGGAATGTAAAAAACAAATACTTTCTGATATAATAAAAATACAGATTTACATTGATATGATTTATATGTATATCATCTGGTCATCAAAAATAAAAGATTACGAACGCTCATTATCTTTGATCCTATTACTAAATAAAAATATATTTTTGTTTGCTTTGCTGTAATCTACGATGAGAGATATTTTATTACGTTTCTTTTAACCTAAAATATTACTTTTCCTGGCTTTCGAATTTACTTGTATGGTTATCTGCATCCCTTTTGGGAAGTTGTAAATTATATAAATCTGTTGCCTTTTCACAGTGTGAAAAGAGTTTTTGTATGATACATGGATAAGCATATTGAGCACTTTGAGGATTAGTGGCCAAGATTTACTTTTTATGAGTATATTGAAACATATAATACAAAATCGTTAATTCTGGGAAAACTGCTCATTTGTTACCAATGACCTTGACGGAAATCCTCTAATATGACAGTCTTAATGGGGGCTAAAATGGATTGATAACATATCTCCTTTTTGAGGTGGCAAACGTTTTTAGAATCAAGGTACTTGTTTAGACCAGAGTTCAGCACGAATATGTAGAAAACAATAATAAGAGGTATTCATTCAGTTTTAAATTTTCACTCCAATAAATGTTTTTTTTGTTTGTTTCCAAATCTGATTTTTATATTTTATGTTACGCAGCCCGCGAGATTATAATATTTTTCGAAGCGGCCCGCAAGGTCATTTGGGTTGGACATCCCTGTCTTAGATGATTATACAGGGTGGGCCAAGCCAGGGGCCTACAATATCCAGAAACTTCAAATAACTTTATTATTATTTTTATATAATAATTTTTTCTTTTTATAGGTTATAATTGAATTATTGGAAATTTATAATGGAACCACACACACATACAATACAAAACAACGCGTTAAAATTATCGAGTTTTTCTATTCTTTTCAACGGTCAATTGTTATGATGCAGTGTGAATATCGGCAATATTTTAATTCAAGATCCACAGCCTTCATAATTAGGAGTTTGGTCGGTCGTTTTTAGGAATAATGTTCAGTGGTCTACCGTCCTGGAAGAGGTGCCCATCGAAATATTCGCCTTGAAGACAACGTGGAAACTGAACGGCACAGTGTTGCAGATGATCCATTCGTCTCAATCGCCGTCGTTCCAGGCAATTGGACATTTCCAGAACGACATTGCGTAGAATGTTTTTTGCAGCCAATGGCAGAGCAGAATTCTAATTTGTGGTTTCAACAAGATGGAGCAACTGTGCACACTGCTAGGCAAATTATGGACCTGCTGCGTGAAATTTTTGCGAATGTCTAATTTGAAAAAATTCAGATTTCCCTTGGCCACCTCCTTCGCCAGATTTAACTGCAAATGAATATTTTTTATGGGGATATTTAAAAGTCAAAGTGTATGTTAATAAACAGAGACTATTAGGCAGATGAAGCAGATTATTTGAGATGAAATACTGAGCTTTTAATCGGATACATTATGTGGTGTAATGGAAACGCGTTAAAAAGAGCCAATCTCTGTATCCAAACAAATGTCCACCATTTTTTTCATGTCATATTGCATACATAATTTCCTTAAAATATATTTAATGTATGCAAAAAATTAATCAAAATAAATGATTATTACAAGAGTTATCCGTGTTTAACATTAGTAGGTCTTATTTGGCATCATAGCCCTTGCTCGTTCATCAAAATTTACACAAATAGGCACAGTTTAGTTTTGGAATCATGCAACCAAAAGTAAAAATAACCGTAACTATCAAAATTTGTACTAATGAGAATACTCAGCATAAGTGAATATTTTTATTTATATAGATTTGGCGAAGGTTTTACTTACTCTTACCAGAGGTAAAAAACTTACCTACTTTTCAAATTCTTATCAAAAGATATAATTTTTTGAGTCAGCCGTTTAAAAACAAAACAGATTTTAGTATTAAATGCAAAATATTTGGATGGTTGAGTATGGAACAGCTTCTATAAATATGTAATATAAATCCTCATTTTCACCAAAAAATAACTTACAAAAGTAGACGCAGAGAAACTTATTTTATCGAAGAATAAAAGAAAAGTAATCAATTTAATTAATAATGTAATGTAGAGAGGGGTAGAAAATTTATAGCATCTCTTTTAGGTAAAGGAAGGGAATCTAAAAAAGGAATATTTGATATAAGAAATTAGATGAATCGATTATTAATTATAATAGAGATAAAGGATTAGTTGGTGATCTACTTAAATACACGGTTTAATTGGGTGTTGACTCATTTTAAATTTAAAATTGTCAAATTAAATTTAATAATATAAGTTATTCTAAAAAAGTTCATTAAAATTATTATGTCTCATCTTTTTGATAACCCCACACCCTAGCTTCCCGGGAAAGGCACGACATGGTCATCACAGGATGGTTGTCGCAGTAAAAGAACAAGTTTAAAAATTATCAGTGATTTTCATGGGTTGTCTTGTAGAGAAAAAGTTTTTCAAAGGAAGGCTAAAATTGAAATTGACACTGAGTTATTTTTATTTTTAGCTCAGATCTATATTTTTTTCAAAGTAGCCATTGCAGAAAACCCGGGATTCACAAAGGTATGCTGTTAAAATGGTAATAGTATCGAAATGCTTTTGTTTTAGTGCAGAAAATTCAGCATCCACCCTACCCAGAATTCAAAGAGTGATTTATTACAAAATTGCCCTTTAATTTTCGCACGGGAGGGAAATCTATGAAGATCTCTTTTTTCGGCAGTTGAGAGCCCTTCTGAAGTATTTTGAAATGGATCCCCTAACCCATTCGTAACTTCTATCAATTTGCCCTCGTCTGTGTTTGTTACTTTATTATCGTCAAATGCTCGCTGTGATTTAAAACTATATCTATGATTTTGTTTTAATCCACTGCCGTAAATACTTAATACCGTGAATTATAATTAAGCATGAATTATGAAATGTACATTCAAAAGAGATTCGGAGCTAATCGATTCGGCCAAGGTTGACTAGAATTGACGAATCAGCATTTTTTAAAGTTTTTGCAGACGCCTGTTGTTGCCTAGACTCACGTGAACGTTTGCTAGAATGCCCGATGTAATGTATATGATAAAAAGCAAAATGATTAGGCTATTTTTTTAAAGAAATTTTTACTTTTAAAAAGGGTCTTGAAGGAAAAAATTTTTTTAAAAATTATTTCTCAATCTGTTTCAATTTAAAAAAATTTGAGAGAGAAAAATAAAATAATTAACCTATTACTTAAAAAAATTTATTAAAATATATATTACTTAAGAGTAACATATATAAAAAAATTTAAAACTTATCTTATTAATACTGAATTAAGAACAAGTTTAAAAAGTATTAGGACTCATGGGTTGTCTTGCAGGAAAGTTTTTCAAGATTTTTTTGAAATTACCCTTGAGTTCTTTTTTTATATTTAGCTATATCTATATTTTGTCTTCTACAGCCACCGCATTTTGAATATGTTCCCAAATTTAAAAAAATTAGAAAGGAAAAAAACATAATAATTTTCCCATTACTTAATTTTTTTTGTAAAGTAACATATACAAAATTTAATACTTATGTTATTAATTTGTAGGATAATTAAGATTGTGTATTGTACTTTGGGCAAAGGGGATTATTATTGCATTCAGTAATTTATTAATGTATAAGGGGGCGCGATAAAAATTTGATTGAAAAGGGGGGGGCCATATTGAAAATTTGGGAAAAACGCCATACTCCCATTAAGGGACAGGAAAATCTTGGAACACCCACCTACTCATTTGGCATGACTCCTTGTGACTTCGATGTGTTTCTGAAGTTGAAGGACCCGTGACCTCCATTTCAAGGGGTTTCATTTGTACG
>BMAV01007926.1:26396-50911 GCA_019973955.1 Trichonephila inaurata madagascariensis
TGTTGCCTGATGTAGGTTCTGTAGTTTTCTCTTCGGCTGTTCCTGGCTTGATTTGACATCACTCCATTGGCCGGTCGGGATTCCTGGTCTTCTTTCTTGCGTGGTCTTAGGTTATACCTTTCACTATCTTGAATCACTACTCCTTCCTTTCGGTTCCTCTTCCTACTTATATAAATATTATTATCTGACGACAATGGTCTTTTACTGATTTTATGATCTACTCGTTTCTGCAACTTTCTTTGTGGTCCACTTGACCAAGAACCATGCAATCGCTTATCTTTCCTCGCGTTTTCTTTTAATTTTTGTTTTATTACTGGAAAAAGAGCTAGGTAGTGATTTGATAAGTGGTCCACGCTTATCGGCCCTATCTGTGTGTTTCTGACGTTGATTTGACTTAAGATTTAACCCTTTTTCCTCCAACTCACGCTTTACATCAGACCCTTTCTTCCTACCATATTGCGACTCATTTGATCTTCTATGTACGTTTTCCAAACTACTCGTTTCCTGACGTGAACTAATGTTATCAGAAATAACTGTTCCTATCTCCATCTCGTCACATTCCCTATGACAATATATTCTCACTTGATCAACATTGACGGTTAACCTTTTTCCTGACCTCCATTTTATAACATTATTATTATTTCTTACTTCTAACACCCTATACGGACCTTCAAATTTTTGTTTAAACTTAGCGCAGATTTTGTTAGCTACTGAACTTAAAGGGTGTGTCTCTAATAAGACCCAGTCATCTACCTTAATTTGTACATCCCGTCTTCGTCTATTATAATATCTTTCCCATCTTTAATGCTTAGTTTTCGTTCTTAGTCTAGCTTCATGAAATAATTTCTCAATATTTCTTACTGCTGCAAATTCAGTTCCGTCTGAAATCATTACTAATTTTTGAAATGGGGTAATCAACTTTCGACCAAAAAATAATTCCGCAGGGGTTTTTTCCGTCGTTTCATTCACTGCTGTACGAATACAATAAGCAATTTCACGTAACAATTGGTCCCAAATATCGTGTTGATCATTTATATAATTTGCAATTATTTGCACCAGATCACGATTTACACGTTCGGTTTTATGCCTAATCTTTCTTTTAAATGTTCAAAAACTTCAGATATAAATTGGGGACCATTATCACTTATTAATTTTATTGGAGCTCCAAAACGCGATATAAAATTATCAAAAAAATTATCTCTAGCCGAGGCCTTTTTAAGAGGTATGATTTCAGCCCATTTGCTGAAATGATCGGTAATTACTAATACATATCTATTACGTCTCACTCTCGATGTAGGGTACGGACCTAAGAAATCTAACGTAACTATCTCATTTGGATAATTTGATACAATCGGATTTAATCGACCAGCTGGTAACACGTTTTTATAATTATTAACTTGGCACATATGGCATGTAGAGACATATTGATCAATAAATTTTCTCATATACGGGAAATAACAAACGTCCCGTATTTTATGATAAGTTTCATTGATCAGCCAAAATGACTTGCTATGGGCTTGTCATGAAATTCTCTCAAGATTTCGTTTCTTAAAGACTTTGGAATCTATACACTCATTTCACCTAACGACGTTGCGTGTTTCGCATAAAACCACAAGCCTTCAATTAGATGGAAGTCGCAGGACCAATTCTCAAATATCGTCGCATTAACTGAGTTATCTTCCGGGTTTTCTAAATATCTATAGATATGACCTAAACCTGGGTCATTTTTTTGCTCTGTTATTAACTGTTCTAGGGAAGTAAGTACTAGATCTTTGATTATTGCACAATTAACTTTTTCTCCCATTATACTTTCAAACGGGTTTCTGGATAAAACATCCGCCACCGCATTTTGAGTTCCAGGTGTATGTTCCCATTCTATATTAAATTCTGCTAATTTGAGTGCTCATCTGATAATCCTACTCGACAAATTTTTTCCATGCGTTAGACGTGTTAAGGCAGCGTGATCTGTAATAAGTTTAATTGGCATCGCTCCTAAATATGTCCGTAATTTATTCAGGGCCCACACTACTGCTAAGCATTCTCTCTCGGTTACCGTATAATTCCTCTCAGCGTTGCTCAGAGTACGCGAAGCAAAAACAATTGGTCTTTGTTCTGGATTTAGAACTGCTCCCAAACCTATTGAACTTGCAACTTTAAATAACTCAAAAGGCTTTTTGAAATCCGGCAATTTTAAAACTGGCGCCTTTGTTATGGCCGCCTTGACCGCGTCGAATGCCTTCTGCGCCTCAATGGACCAGAAGAATTTTTTTAATTTTCGTTTAAGATTATAAAGGGGTTCTCAAAGATCAGCATAATTTTCAATAAATTTCGCGTACCACTGGGACATACCCAAAAACTAGGATACCTTCTTTGAATTACGCGGTGGTTTCATCTCAACTATGGCTTGAATATTTGTCTCATCGGTTTTGATTCCCTCCTTGCTAATAATCAATCCTAAATACTTCAATTCATCAGAACCAAATTTACATTTTTCTTTGTTTAATGTCAATCCTGCATCTTGTAATAACCTAAAAACTTCCCTTAAATGCTCAACATGCCGAGTGAACGATGGAGACGAGATGATAACGTCTTTCATGTACACACTCACAAACTTCTCTATCACCGGTTTCAGGAATAGGTCAATTGCCTTCTGAAAATTGGGAGCCGCCCTTGATAAGCCGAATGGTATACGCCGAAATGCGTAAGTGCCATTTTTTACTACGAACGCGGTCTCAACAATATCACTGGGGTTTACTGCCATTTGAAAGTAACCACTTCTTAGATCAAGAGATGACATTATTGTCGTATAGGGGATATTCGTTATTAAATCATCTATTAACGGTAAGGGATAGCGTGGATACTTCTCGATCGAATTCAGTTTTCTATAGTCAACCGCAAATCTATATGCTTCCAGATTATCCGGCGGTAACCCATTATTTTTCTTACATAACACAACAGGCGACGCGTACGGGGATCTAATTGGAACTATGGTTCATTCTCGTAACATTTTCGCTACATGATAATTGAGTATCGCTTGTTTTTGCCGATCATACCTGTACGGCCTGGAAACAACTGGAGGACTATCTCCCGTATCAATTTCATGGTATAAAACATGAGTAAGACCTGGTTTGTCTGAGAACAATCCCTTAAAACTACTAAACAAATTTTGTAATTTATGTTTTTGCTTATCCTCCTACTTTGTCTTAGACAGATCTATTTCTTCATTTTCTTCCTCACAATTGTTTTAACCACCTTCTCTATTTGCGAATCGGAAATTTTTAACGATTTTCGATCAAAGTCTAAAACGATCTTTGATCCACTTATGAAATCTACACCAAGAATACATGACTATTTTAAATCCATCAACACATGAAACAACCAAGGTTTTTCAAACTCCCTAATTCGAATTTTCAATTCTACAATTCCTATACTTTGACATTTCGCTGTCTGTGCTGTGATCAACTGAGCTCGCGATTTTTTTACTTGCTTATAAAAAAATATTTTTTATATATTTCCTCCTATTTAAATGTTTTCTCCACTCCAGTGTCCCATAACGCTTTCAAAAATGTGTCTTTTTATAAAATAGTAACATATGGAAGTTCCACGGGTGATATACATATCGGAGAAAGTTTAACGGTATATCCACTGCCGAGTTCTTTTGATTACTTTGAACTTCATTAACTTTCAAAACATTCAATCGCCCCCTTTGCATCCTATCGCCTCGACTGTAATTTCACTCAAACCCCTATTTCTGCGGTCCCCTCTATAAAAATCATCTTTTCGATCTTCCTTTCGAAATTGGTATCCCCTTTCGTTGAATCTGCGATCATCGTTCTGAAATCTATTCCTACTCCCGAACCACTTATTTCTTTGACGGCAATTCTCATAAGTACCTCTAGAATCATTTCTGCCATTATTTGGTTTACGCCCAACTTCTGAGATTCTCCAGTTTCTGCGATTATCATCAGCATTAGACATCCTATGTCGTTTCGACTCTGTCTTTCCATATTATCGCTATTCTGCGAACCTCGTTTTGATTTGTAAAAATACCTCTTTTTAAATTTAGCTAATATCTTTAAAAGTTGTACCGTGTTTTGTGGATTTCGGACCTCCACATAGTCCTGAACTTGCGGTTCGAGTCTAACAAAAATGTGATCTACCATGTCCGCCTGCGACATCCTTAGTTCTAAATTTTGGTGGAGTTTTAACATATCGTAACCAAAATCCGTTGTCTCCTGATTCCTTCTCTGCTGGGAGGCATAAAACCTCGCTTCCAAATCTTTCTTATTCCTTATAGCTGGGAATGCTTTTGATAGTTCAGCTTTTAGCTGCGCGAAATCCGTGGTGGTATCCTGCACTAACACTGATCCGAATATCTGATACCAATCTCCGGCCCTTCCCCGGAGATGACCTTTCAAATAAGCACATGCTAAATCGCTAGGTATTTCTAGTAATTTTATTTGATTGTCTATGGCCTCCAGAAATTCTGTCACATTCTCCGACCCGGAAAAGCACACTTCTGGTAAAATACCAAACCCACTCGAGTGTCCTACCCCAGGGTCATATAAATTAAATTTGTTCGGGTGCCAATGTGATATGGTCGTTCTATGGTGACCATATCTTTGATTGTCAGCGTGAATTAGAGGTGTGGGATTATTAAATTGAATAGACATTTTAAATTTCTTAATATGACTTTATTAAGAATATAACTTAAATCTTTTTAATAATTTAGATAAATTTTAATAAATGAGAATCTAATAAACCAACCACACAGCAATAGTTAAACTGGATCGAGTAACTTAGACCACTTATCTAAATAATTATATTATCTTCCTACTTTCAATTCTGATAATATTACAAGTCCTAATATCAAATAATCAGTTCTACCTTAATCCAAAATAAGATTCTATCACGGTACGAGATATCTGGGCGTACATGCAATGGTATGCACCTTGTATCAATGGCTGAATATCCGGGTAACTTTTTGATAGGCCGTCAATTCACTCTCGTATCTCTTCTAAGCATAACTTTACCCTAAATTGCCATACTGCTTACTGAAACTTCTGTTCTTTTAAAAGCTATCTTATTTGCATTTCACTTCTTGGATTTGGGTTGGAAAAGATTTGCCATTAATCTTCGCCGCCAAAGAACCTAGAGGTTATGTTACAGAAAAGACGCGTGAGCCCGTCACAAAGTTTCTTTTTCTTTTTCTTTTTTTTCCCTATATAAAATTTTTATTATTATTCCTCTCCTTTAGACATTCATTATTGTTCTCTTTTCTTAACTTCATTTTAGTATATTATCAGGTTTTTCTTCCACCTGTTGTATTAGGCTTAATTTTTCAACTTGGTTTTTTTCCCCTATTATGTCGAAAATTTCTGTTGTACGGAGAAGGTTGGATCCATAAAGCATTGCTAACCCTAATGCGCTGGCCTAATTCAGCGACAGCTTTAGAAATTCTCATAGGTCTCCAGTTTAGTCCAAAGACGTTTTTGTATCTACATTTGTTGTGTCTGGTGAATTCCAATTTCTTCCTGCTTTAGCACTGTAGGTTCTAGTACTTCTTCACTTTTATTTTATTTTACTATATATATATATATATATATATATAACTATTTCTTGCTCAAATTTTCAATCGTTAACAAAATACTTTAAGTCCAGTTTTGTTGTTGTTAATGCATCTTGCTTCTACACCACAGGTTCGAGCCTTAAACCCCGGGCTGGGCAAGGTTGACTCAGCCTTTTATCCCTTTAATGGGTTGATAAAATTAGTACAAGCTTGCTTGGGAACTTAACACTGGGTTTTTAGCGTCATACTGACCCCCTGACCGGAACATCTCATGCATCACAGGCCCAAGATCGCGTATACTGAGTTGGGCACAGTAGGCCTTGTCTCTCATGGGTTGTCGCTCCACTATGTTAAGTGAATAAAATACTTTATATTCATCCATTCAAGTTCAAATACATTTTTTAAACTTGTAATGGGTGACACTTGATGTTAATACAGTTTTTTTCAAATATTAATTCATTAGTTAATCTTAATTAAAGAATAAATAGTAACCACAACAAAAATAATAGTCCAACAGCATGTATAGAAAGGAACATTGTGTCCCTGTAGTGCAATGGATAACGTGCTGAGCTGTTTAATTAAAATAATGCGCTATTGCAAATATACGACTGTTATATTTTTATTGAGAGAACACAATACTGCTGGGATGCATCTAGAAATGATAATTTTCAATTATTCTCACAAACAGAATAAAGCTTATATTAACGGATACCATTTAATAAAATAAACCACTTAATAGAATATTTACATTGTGTGTACTACTTATCCTCCAATACAATGTGAATAATATTTTCTTTGTGAATATTGGATTCCTGCCTACAATTCATTTCGTTGTCTGCTTTGTTCTGCACTATTCTTAAAAAATATTTAACTATGCACGTTTTCATTTAATTGATTAGAATGTTAAGGCTCGGTTAGAAAATGGATCGATGTTTCTATTTTTGTAGAAGTAAATTTGTATGCGATTTGTCTGATCTCATGACCTTATGAGAGATGGTACGGTTTCAGAAGAAAAAAAATAAGACTTAACAATCCATTTAAAATTTTCAATTACCTAAAGAATAAATTTAGGATAGCATATATTTATCTGAATGTGTGTGTGTTTTGCATTCTTACAACCTCATTCTTTTTAATCGTTTTTTGTTGTTGGTGGTGGTGTTGTTACTGCCGGTTATAACTTTTTTATTAACTAGTATTTGAATTTATCTTGACATTTTAGAGTTGTCATTTTATTTTCCATAAATAGAAAGCTTTACTTCGATTTATTTCAGGTTATTCTAAACATGTTTTTTTTTGTTGTTGTTTATTCAAGATAAATCTCTCGATTTGTTGTTCTTCTTTGTTCTTGGATCCATTGTACAACTACTATAATTCGTTCAATTTTAAGGAAAGTAACATCATTAATGTAAATATAATTTGTTGTATTGATAAGAATGAGAGAGAGAAAAATTACAGTTGCCATTTGAATTCTTGTAAAATGTTTTAAATGTTCGATATATTATATATTTTTTTTTAATTTGCATCTGCGATATTTCGGTAATTCCACCTTCTGCATAATAGTCTTCGAAGAATAAACTCACATATTTTTATTGATCATGAAGCATAGTTGCTATAATTAATACTCTTCGACTGAACATTTTAAACTTCGTCTGATGCTTGTTTTGTATTATTAATATTTATGGTACGCACATTTATGCCTTTTAGAAACGAGAATAACAAAGCGTGTATCGTCAGTGAATATAAACAAGTATTTTCTGATGGCTGTGAAGTTTTCATTTCAAAATTTTTTTAATAAATTAAATTTACAATGAGATTTTCTGGAAAAAAATCACAGTTTGGTAGTAAAAATTCTTTTAAGAAAGAAGAAAAAGGAATATACTTTTAAAATAGCCTATTAGATGAAAAATCAATGACAAGGAAAAATTTTTTAAAAATTATGTACTATTTCTCAAAATAAACAAAACATTACATCCATGAATTTTGGAACAACATGGTCTTTTTTTGATACGGCTGATTTGCTGTTATGCAATTTAGAATCGCTCCTTGTACCGCGAAAGGATGGAGGATGAAATCCATCCATTAACTTCTAGTTTAATTTTTGAGGACAAGACTGGAAAATAATTTTAACGAACCCTAAAATTCCTACAAGATCTAAATATTTCTTTTGCTGTGTACTTAGAATAACATAAAGTGAAATAAATACGAGTATTGTCGGTAAAAAAGTCAATCCCAACATTTCATCTGTCTTCTCAAGACGTTATCATTGGACGAAAATCTTGCGAAAGGGGAGTGCGTGCAGAAAAGCATTTTCTTTTCAATAAACAATTGCGCTTGTAATCAAATTATTAACGATTAATTAAGGAATTATTTCTCATACTTTTATAACTCAATTTTTTTATCCTTTCTTGAAGCAAATATAGCTATACATTCTCAACTTGTTTTCATTTATTAACTGAAACATGCAGAAATAAAACTTTATTGCTTAATATATATACAGTCGGACCTCTATATAACGAAGTCGCTAAATCTTGGAAAAAAGTTCGTTATATAGAGGTTCATCTTTTAATATACTTTATAAACCACACAAAACAAATTTTAAATTCATATATTAAAAAGTAATTATTCACGCCTTTATCAAATTAATATATGTTTATTTTATATATCTTACCCATCAAAGAAGAAAGAAAAACTACAAAGAAAACAAGGAAAAAGAATGTGGAAGAATTGACTGTATTTTCAATATGAAGAAAATTATTTTATACAAAATTTAATGAATTTTAAGGACATTTTATAATTTAAAGCATACAAGTAACATTAAACATACATTATTTTATAATTCGAACATGGGGACACGGGACAACTCCACTGAGGGTGAAAGAGGATATCAAAGATGTTTCTAGTGAACTGGGGAATGGGGGTTAAAGGTTGCACTTATTGGATGAAACGTCTAGAACTCTATTGCTCTCGGTGAGTTAGGATATTATAAAATCAATTCAAGATTTATGACCACCATAGATTGTGTTAAAGAGAGAATAACTTGAAATGTTGAAAAATACTTTAAAAAAAGGGAGAACAAAAACTGAATCACAACAGAAAAAGTTCGTTAAATAGAAAATGTACTTCGCTATAGAGAGGTTATTTTACGAAGAAAATCGTGAAATGTTCCAGGAAATAGCTCTCTGTGTAGAAAAATTCGCAATATAGAGGTTCGACTGCATATATATATATATATATATATATATATATATATATATGAATTTTGCATACATATAGGAATATTATGTCGCAACCCTCAGGTGTAAGAGAGACGTGATCTTAAAAATAGGTACTTTTATTTTAGATGTAACACTTTGGGAGCAAACTTATG
The DNA here is from genome assembly GCA_019973955.1 of Trichonephila inaurata madagascariensis. Taxonomy (NCBI): domain Eukaryota; kingdom Metazoa; phylum Arthropoda; class Arachnida; order Araneae; family Nephilidae; genus Trichonephila; species Trichonephila inaurata. The sequence goes on from BMAV01007926.1 coordinate 35,333, forward strand.
AGATTCTTCTCTGTGCCTCGAACCACGTTAGCTTGGGACAGATCCACAACTCCTAAGATGAATATTGATTGAGTCACATTCCAAAATTTCACCTCACCCACCCCAATGTCAGGGTTTAAAAAAATAGCATTTACAGTAGCATAAAATTAATTTATCTCTACGAAAAGTAGTTTTTAAACTAAATTTACAGTTAGTTTCCCCAGGAGGATAGTACCCGTCACACAACTATAGATACAAATATTTAGAGTTAATTTTTTATTCATTTTTTTGCACATGTTTTTGTGTGAATTAAACAATATTCTTCATTTCATTTGATACATTTCGGGAACGTGTTGCCTTTTTTCTATATAAATACACAATTCTTTCGCGGTATCTCAAAAAAAAATGTAGATTGCTGCTAAATTTTATGGGCATAGTAAGCGGATTTTCTGTGACAACGTCACAAATTTACATGAACGTTGCAACAGGCCTGAAAATGTATTCTAAATCTGGACCGTGCTCCATGATTGGAGCGAAGCAGCACTTGTACTAATGTAGAGATGTCATTGGGGGTGAAAGTGAAGCCACCGAACCGTGGGGGTCTCATACCAGATGGACATCTCTCCTTGATTGATGACACCTCAGATGAGATTGAGGAGGCGATTGAGCCACGAGTCGATGACCCATTAGGCAAGTGGGCGACTTTGTGACCACTTTCGGTTTTCCTCTGCCCACATGGAGATGAGTGAACTTTAGCTGCTGCAAAAATGACTTTCGACGAGTGACATTTCATTTACTGAAACATGAGCCTTGCTGGGGATCATTTACCTTGTGCTTTATCGCAAAGTGTTTAGTGGAAATAATGCCACAACACTAAAATTAATAAAGCTCTGTCTAACGCAGCTATAAGTTTTCTGTAAACAATTTCTTCTATTACAAATTTTTTAATCTGGTAGAATCACTTTCTGTTTCAAATATAAAATTCAACATTGTTATGAAATTTATTCGTTTACAGATGCCCCTTTGCAAAAAATTTCAACTACAGAAGAATGATTTAGATTAATTTAAGGGAGCCACTTCTCAAAAAAGGGATTTTTCCAATTTTGATTGTGGCATAGAGCTACAACTCTTTTTGATTCTAATGCAGTTTAAATTTGGACTGGTAACTGAATTCGAAGAATTTTAGCAATCCAAGTATTAGTTATGTATAAGTAAATGAAAATTTAGAAAATTTTCCTAGTTTCTTTTTAGATCGCATTTTCTAAAAAGAATAACATACATATGTTACGCTTTTGAAATTTTCTATACATATGAAATTTTCTACATATATGAAGACCACATAAATAAGTATTTTAAAGAGACATTTAGTAAAGAAAGTTACTCAAGATAAAAAATTAAAGCCGAGACTGTACATGAACTTTAATGAAAAAAATATGAACTGTTTTAAAAATATATCTATTCCCAAAAATGTAAAATAAGGATAATAGCAGAATAAAAGTACAGCAAATGTACACAAAAACTGTCAAGTTTTAAAAATGTTCTTTATTGGTTGATTGTCGTATTCAGAAGATACATGAGGCTTACTCGCGTCGTAATTTTGAACTGCGCGGACGCGCGAAGGGACAAAGACGACACCTCAGTAAAAAACTTGGGATTTTTTTAAATTACAGTAGATTGGAAACTGCGTAAAATGATCCCTTTGAATAATACAAATATAAAAATGACTTGTAAATGAATGAGTTTATATAAACTGCACAAAAATAAGAACCTACGGTTTTCTTTTTGTAATTATGTGATATATATATATATATATATATATATTCATTGTTAAAAAGTTAATTATTTTTAAAATTAGAAAAGTATTACCAAACGTTTTTAAATTTTTGACCTATTAAAATATTTTGATAAAAATTAACTGTCTAAAAATTCGCTGACTAAAATAGCGAGTGTATCCGAAATTCCCACTTTAAAATTTGACCTTGAATTAGTCCGAGAAGACGAGCTAAGGTTAAAGAAGAAAGCTTTTTATGTTAGAGAAATCATTTTTGATTAGGAATTTGACTTGAAAAGGATTCAAAAACCTTTTAAGTTCTGAAATCAAAGAAAAAAAGAAAAAATGAAGATCGTCTGCATAAGAATCAATTAAAAAGGTTTTGACTAGACAAAACAATTTATGAAAAAAAATTTACTATATTGAAGACCGTTGTGCAGAAAATCGATGATAATTGTTTAAATTTCTGCACGCTTTCATATTTTCAAGAATTGAATCTAAAGCTACTTTAGAAAACCTTTCTCCGAGTCATCTACATAACGATTTGCTCATGATATATTAATCTTATTTTCCCTGTGATTTTATCGCTTGATAGAGGAATTTATTTCAGAAAAATTTTGAGAAAACATAAGAAATGTCCGCTGCGATGTCAGAAAAATGTCATTACAAAAATTTCTGTATATTGGTGAACACATAAAACTGAACTGAAAGTTGAAGCAAAAAGAAAAAAAACTGAATAAAAAAAAGAACGAAGCGATTTAAGCATAGATTTCAAACATTTGTTGATAAACATTTGCAAATAGAGAATTTGGAACACAAAAGAAAATTTATTCCAACTCTTGAATAACTGTAAATTGTTTTAGTGATACCTAACTTTTACTGAAAATTCATTTGATAGATATCACAGTTAAATTATCTGGAGAGTTTTCATAAAAAAAATTAATCAAAGTTATGAAAACATGAATGAAACATAATTTTGAACCGCGGAAACTTCGCTTTGACATCGTAGTTTATCTAATTATGCAAAAGTTGAGAAAAATTGTTAACACGTTATGCATTTAGTTATGATAACCTGATTAATAAAAGTAAAACACTATTAAAAAAATATTTTGTAGACCTGCTGCAGAAACAGATAGGTAAAAATATTAAATTCTTCAAATTTAGAGCTCAATATAATTGTTTTTTTTTTAATTTAGCAACTCATATACAGTGATAATCGCTTAAAACGAAACTGACTTGAAATATTGGTTTCGTTTTAAAAGAATTTCATGTAAAGGATATTGAAAAAAAAATACATGTGTTTAACAAAAATAAGTTTATTAGAGTACATCTTATTTAAATAGATACGTGTACATGCATGCATTTAATAAATGGAACAAAAACATTCCTAAACACTTAAAGAAATTTAGTACATAACTTTCAGGTTTTTTAAGAAACAAATCCTTCAAAGAGTTTTTGGAAAATAATCTGATGTTTTTCTTTGCATTGTGTTTTGTAGGATCATATTGTTCGATGCCGTCCATTTTGTTATTCATTTCCTCATTGGAATGTGCGTCTAAATAACTGCGCATACTTTTCGTGATGTTCCTCATTTCGGATGATGAGGCAACAGGAGCTGTATTAGTCATTTAATTTTCATCGTCGGAATCTGCATCAATGATATTTTTTGAGCTTTGAACAAACTCCAAAATGACATAAAATTGGGGTTTCACATTTATTATCATCGTATACTGCAACGAATTCTTCCGATTATATAGTAGGACAATCCAATAATACGGAAACTTTCTCAAACATTTCATTAAATGTCCGCTCAGTTTCAATACCTTTTCGTGTTAAACTATTTTCGTTTTGTTTTAAGAGGGGAAAAAAATACATGAAAATTACCTAGTACTATTTCATGTTAACTGATATTTCGTCTTAAGCGTTTTCACTGTATTTAGATAGTATTCAAATACCAAGAATTTTTCCTCTAATTGCATTTTTAAAAAACTTCGAGGATCTTGAAAAAACATTTTTTTTTCACTTATAATTCTTTCGTTTATTTGATAATTTTTCACTATTAATTATATTCCAAAGAAGAAATGATTTGCTTCTCACATATAGCGGTCGGAGATTAGAACCTGCGACCTATAGATTAGTAAGCACATAACATACCACTAGACAAAAGCTATCCCTCCTGTCCGGAGGCTGTTACCAGTAAGTTGGTGGATAGGCGAACGAACGAGATATTTTTTTTGTTGTTGTTACTGTTACGTCAAGTGAGACTGACGACTTTTGATTGCTCTTTTTGAGGGTAGATGGCGCTACGACACATAAGAAGGTTTGCGTATTTCTATTCTGCCAAGGTCACCAATGTCGGAGATTGGAACCCGCGACCTATAGATTCGTAAGCACTTAACATACCACTAGACAAAAGTGATCATTACTATCCGGAGACTGTTACTGGCTTATTTAGATACCGCCACAGTACCATTCCGATTGGAGAATTCAGAAATGAAATAGATAAAATGTTATTGTGTGTGTTTGATAAACGACACCTAAGATTTTGAGTAAAAAAATGCATAAGTAAAAAAAAAATATTTGTGATCAAGTTATTTTTTTATTTGTTCATTATGATAAAAAATCAAATCTCCAAGAAATTTGACGTAGTTAAAAACTTTTCTTCAACTTTCACATTAAAAAAATTTAGGCTGGAAACAAATTCAGGGCCGTCATATATAAAACTCCATTCGGTAGCGTTACATTTAAATAACAATAATAATAAATGAGAATACAGAAAGAAGGAAGTTAAAACACGCATAATTCTGATTTTGCATAAATATTTAAGAAATGATATGAATTGCCATGGTATTTTCGTGTAAAAAAATAATAATAGCAATGAATGCAGATGCAAACTTAGGAAATCTGTGGAAATGAAAAAAAAAAATAACTATAAAATAAAAGGATGAGAAGACTATCAAATCTATATAATTTGAGTCTTGTTTTGTTTCGTATTCTGAATGTTTTTTTATTTCTGAAACTATTAAAATTAATTGTAATGTATTCGTTTCAGAACACGAAATAAAATTTTAACATTTGTTAATAATTTAAAATTGTTGTGTTCAAAAATTAAATTTGCTTTTCATTTATGTTTTGCTTTCATAAAAAAATTTTCAGTTAATATTTTAAACACACTAGTGTTTATTGGATATATATTTGAAACTCATGAAGTGGATTCTTTTGAGACGTTATAAATAATTTTATTTCATTTAGTTATGGAGGAAAATAGTGTGAAAATTCAATTTAATTACTATGTGTAGTAAATCGTATAATTATTCTATTCTACGAAGTATATTGTTCAGTGTAAATGTAGAGTGCCCTCTAGCGCTCAGGGTGTCAAACTATTCAGTGTAAACTAAGACTCCAAAGAGTAAGGAATTGAACGAGCATGCTGATCAACAGAGTAAATAAACTACAGTCCACTACAACTGAGTAACACTCTTTCTTGAGTACTTCACTTTGAGTTATTTAACTGTGTGAGCTATCATCTTGTGCGAACCAACCATTCTGGTCCTGCCTCGCGGAGCGTGACCTAAGCATTGAAAATACGAGGGGTATGTGCTGTTGTTTTTGACTTTATTAAGAACTTTAAAATTTAACGATGTTTAAAGGAGCTAAAAAAGAAGATTTGAGGCGAATTGCTACTGAATTAGAGTTATGTGTGAGTGATAAATTAACTGTTTAGACTTGATGGATCTTATAAAAAACTGCGATCGATACAAAAACGATCCTGATTCTGTGCATGAGTTAGCAAATTTAATTATCGAAGAAAGTGAGCAATTAGAAAAAATAAGAGAAAAGTCTAAGCGAGAATACGAGCAAATGATAAAGACACACTAATACTGAAGTGAATTGTAATTTAATTAAAAGTATCCGCACACTTCCAGTGAAAATTCCTGAGAAAGGGAGCTTTTTATCATTAGAACGTGCATTTTCAGCCACTGATCAATTTAAGCCTGAGATTTTGTTAAATTTATTAGGAGAAAAAGCTGCAAATATCATTATATATCTGAAAGATGAGGATCTTAAAAATTATGATAAAATAAAGTCCATAATACTCCAAGAATTTGAGCCAACTCCTCAATCGTGTTTAGAGAATTTTAAGAAAGCAACACAGCAAAATTGTGAATCCCATGTCCAGTTTGCGAGTAGATTAACAACAAATTGGGAATACTATTTAAAATTGAGAGATGTTTCAAATTTCGAGGTATTAAAACAATTAATAGTTTCAGACAAAATATTTAGTACTTTAGATAAAGAAACCGCATCGCATATTAGTGTCAGACAAGCAGATAAATGGTTTGATCCTTTAACGTTGGGAAAAGAAATTGGTTTATTTTATTCACATCGCGCGAGGTAAGCCATTGAGTGAGAGTATTAACTATGGTCGCAAAAATCAAAATTCTAAAAATATATCTAGAGTATTTTTCTCAGATGTTAAAAAATGTGTTTTGTGTCAATCCGATAGTCATTTTTTAAATAAATGTCGTCAATATAAGCAATTATCAGTAAATAAACGGGTAGAACTTGTTAAAAATAATTCCTTGTCTTTTAATTGTTTAAATTTGCATAGAGTCAAGTTTTGTAAATCTAAAGTTCTTTGTAAATGCTGCCTATAAAGCATCATTCTTCTTTGTGTTTCTCTCGAGACCCAATTTCAGACCAAGCGAGTGAAAGGGTCATTCAACCTTCTTCATTGGGAGTGCAGAAAGAGAGGAATCCTCGATGGGTCAACTTTCAGCGAAGGCGTCTGTGTTCAAACCCATAAATTACATAGGGGAGATTTCGAGAGAGGGGTGTTCTTCTCAGGGTGTAGGAGGTCTGTTTACTGCAACGAGTAACCAGAAATTTCCAATTATTTTACCTTCGAAACATAAATTGACTTATTTAATAGTTGAATATTTTCATAAAAAGTTTTTACATAGTGGTCCACAATCCTTGTTATATCAGATAAGGCAAAAATTTTGGATATTGAATGGCCGTCGAAATTCCGTTCGAAAATTCCGTTTTACTTTCAACCTGCGATTTGTTTCATTAGAGATTCCTTTGGGAAAATGCAGGAGGTCAGAGCGCTGTTGGACAGTGGCTCGGCAAGTAATTTTATTTCGCAACAGTGTATGAATCGACTCAATTTAAAAAGAGAAAAAATAAGCATTTTAGTTTCAGGATTAAATAATTCAGAGTTAACGATTAAATCGCGCGTTAATGCAACAATTGCAAATAGAGGAAATAATTATGTAACTAATGCAGATTTTTTTTGTAGTGTCGCGAATTATGGATATGATTCCTTCTCTACCGTTTAACGTTTGTTTGGGTAATTTCAGTTGAGAGAAATTAGCGGATGAAAATTTCAACATTCCGGAAAATATTGATTTATTGTTGGGAGCAGAAATGTTTTATGAAATTCTTTTACCAGGACAAACAAATCTTTTAAATACAAAATTAATTTTTCAGAATACAGTCTTCGGCTATATTGCGAGTGGGAGTATTCCAGTTTCTAGTGAAAATAAACCTCACTGTGGGTTAATCAAAGATAATGTCGATATAGAAAAGACAATGAGGAGATTTTGGGAAATCGAAAATGTTGAACCTGAGACAATAAAAAATAAGGAAACGATAATTTGTGAGAAGCATTTTCAAAAAATCATACTAGAGATAGTACGGGGAGATATATAGTGTCTATGCCATTTAAAAAGGATCCAAATTGTTTAGGCCAGTCAAAAGATATTGCCCTTAAAAAATTAAATTCTTTATGGAATAGATTAAAACGTGAGCCTAACAATTTAAAATTATATAGAGATTTTTTGAAAGAGTATAAAGAGCTAGGCCATATGCAAGAGGTAGATGAGAAAGAGGAGCGTGGTATGTATTTCATACCACATCTTGGTGTTTATCACCCTGATAAACAAACAAGTAAATTGAGAGTAGTTTTTAATGCGTCAAGAGAGAGTGCAACTACAAATGGTTTTTCTTTAAATTCTCTACAATACAACGGGGGAGTTGCTCAAAATGACCTTTTTTCAATAATGGTTCGCTTTAGAAAGCACATATTTGCATTCATTGCTGATGTGCAAAAAATGTATCGAATGATTTGGATTAATCCAGAGCAGCGTAAACTTCAGCGCATTCTGTGGAAAGAGAACATGGACGAACCAATAAAAACGTTTGAGTTGTCAACTGTGACCTATGGAACAACAAGTGCACCATTTTTAACGACGCGTACGTTAAAACAATTAGCCCTAGATGAAGCAGAGAATTTTCCATTAGGGTCATCAGTTGTTATGAGTGACATGTACATTGATGGTGTACTTACCGGTGCAGAGACCTTGTTAAAAGCAAAGGAACTGTGAAAAATCAACTGATCAATATCTTCGCTAAAGGAGATATGGTTTTGCATAAGTGGTGCGGAAATAATACGGAATTGATTGAGGATTCCGAAAATTATGATTTTTCAGATTCATCAGAGATAAAAGTCTTGGGTGTTTATTGGAACCCCAAAGATGATTGCTTCGCCTTTAGAGTAAAAATAGACTTGCACGAATTAAATACCAAATGGAATGTTTTGTCAACCATCGCCAGGATATATGATCATCTAGGTCTTTTAGGTCCGGTGGTGGCGAAGGCGAAAATCTTCCTTCAAAAATTATGGATGTTAAAGACTGATTGGACAGATTTGCTTCCAGATACAATCAATAGAGAATGGCGACAATTTGTCGAATCACTTCAGATAATAAATGACATCAATATCGATCGATGCATTGTGGTAGAGAAACCTGAAGTGATCGAGCTGCATGGATTCTCCGATGCGTCCCAGTCAGCATATGGGGCTGCCGTCTACTGCAAATCCGTAACATCAGACGCGGAAGGGTGCTTATACATCTTATTGCCAGTAAATCCCGAGTTGCGCCTATCAAGCAAACAACGATTCCCAGACTTGAGCTATGTGCCGCTGTGCTGTTAGCAAAATTAGTGCATCTTGTCAAGCAAGCTTTAAAATTAAATGTGACTAATACTTTCCTTTGGAGTGACTCCATGATAGTTTTGTCATGGATAAGGAAGGATTCCTATCAACTAAAGACCTTTGTGGCTTACAGGATTGCTACAATCCAGGAGATTACTTCCAGTGAGCAATGGCGTTATGTGTCAACATAGGACAATCCTGCCGACTTCGTTTCCAGAGGAATGGACTCTCCAAAACTTAAAACCTATGAGCTGTGGTGGAATGGTCCTAAATTTCTGATGAACAACCAGTACCCACAATGACAAATTCCTGTTGCAGTGATCAAGGATCGAGGTGAACTTAAAAACTGTAATGACTTTTCTAACTTTTTACTTGATTCTACTACTAACTCTTTTGTAAATAATTTACTTAACCTTAGTAATAACTATTTTAAAATTATTCGTGTCTTAAGTTTTATTTGTAGATTTGTTTATAATTGTAAGGGCAAAGAAAGCAAAAGAATTGGGCCTCCAGATTTGGGAGAATTAAAAAAGGCTGAACAGCTTTTATTGAGATTAGTGCAAAAAGAAGAGTTTAAAGTAGAGATGAATGGTATTCGAAATTCTGCCATGGTAACTTCCAACAGTCGAGTAAAAACACTCAATCCATTTATTGATAGTGAAGGGATTTTGAGAGTTGGAGGTCGATTGAGAAATAGTGATATTAATTATAACCAGAAATTTCCAATTATTTTGCCTTCGAAACATAAATTGACTTATTTAATAGTTGAATATTTTCATAAAAAGTTTTTACATAGTGGTCCACAATCCTTGTTATATCAGATAAGGCAAAAATTTTGGATATTGAATGGCCGTAATATTTGTAGAAAAGTTATTCATAATTGTGTAATTTGTTGTAAGGCAGTGTTTCTCAAAGTGTGGGGTGTGCCCCCTGGGGGGGGGGCGCGATAACCCTACAAGGGGGGCGCGAGCATATCGAAAATAAAAGATTAAAAAAAATTAATTTACTGTAGTGAAGTAAGAAAATACTTTCTGACATAACAAAAAATACACATTTACACTGATAGAATTTATTAGTATTACTTCATCAAACATAAAACCTTTCATTTCGATACATTCATTAGCTATCTGATCCTATAAATAAATAAAAAAACATCACATTTTGTTTGATTTGCTGTAATCCCACGATGAGAGATTTTTTTACTAAGTTTTCTCTTTTTAAATCCAAAATACTATTTCAGAGAAAACACAAAACCCAGACCCAGAGAAATATTCTAGGAAGATAAAAAATTCATCTGTGTGACCTTCGAACTTACTGCTATGGTTAGTTCGTTCCTTTTTTATGTCTTTATTTTTCATTTAGGGAATTTGTAAATAATGCGCCTATAAGAAAGAGTTATGTGACATTTCGAAAAGCAGAGAAAACACTTTGAAGGATTATTTGGCCAATATTTATTTTTATGAGTATTCTGAAACATGTAAAGCATGATGTGTGAAAAACGTTTTATATAATTCATTTTTAGAACTTAACATTCATAGTTTTACAATGATTAAACATTTAACCCGGGAGCGTTCACGAGGGGTACAAACTACAACGATTTGAACAAAATATGACAGTTTTGCTTGCAGATATCATTCCTGTAACGTTCGTGAAAAGTTTCTGTGATTTGTGTCCTTTATTAAGGTCGCGTACCTTAGAAACATTTTAATTCGGTTCTGTTGGAATTTTTATCAAATTATCAATGAAGAAAGGTAGAAAGTAGATAAGTATACTTTCTCTTCGTTAAATTATTCACTGGAATTGTGATTTTTATTGTGTACAATAAAAATAATTGTAAAAAAATCTTCGGGGTGACTCCGTCACCCCGCGCGACTATTACCATTAGTATCGAATGCGCGTCTGCTCCCGGGTTAAAACATTTTGAAGTCTTCTCGTTTTAAATATTAAAAGTAACACAATTATTCTTTATCGGAATTTTTTACATTCTTTTTCATTATTTAACATTACCAATAAATGCTAATTTGTGAGGATTACAATTACACACACACACACACAGTTCGTATAAATCTATTTATAATACGAGCATTCATTTAAAAAAAATCATTTTACATTTTTGTATTCATTGCCGTGCTCTTGGTTTTACTCTCCTTACAATTTCGCAAGTGCCGACTGGGTGGCGTACTTGGTTTGTCGCTGGCCATCTGCACCTAAATTTGCGGGTTCGACCCCAGCCCATGTCAGTGGATTTTCATGATGCAGAAAATCGACAGCGGTCATGAACGGCCATGTCGTATGAATATTCGGCATGCAAAAATTCCCCTGAAGTGCCCGTTTGGCTCTTGGCTGCCAAAATTCTTAAAAGAAATTCTTAAGTTCAATTTTGCATCGTCAGAGCTCAGTTACCTCCCTCTGAGGAGGAAACTCGGCATCAAAATTACTTGCGGCAATTGGTATCGCCTATTATACGGTGCCGCACTAAAAAGTGATACCAGCTCCTGGGGAATAAGCTAGATCTGCAAAGCTAAAAAATTCCAACATTTGCAATTACACGTTTTGCGCAGATGTCGGATAGTTTGTCCAGACTCACGTAGACGTTCGCGAGAATGCTAATTGTGACGGATATGATAAGAGAGCAACATAGACTAGACTATTTTTCTAATGACATTTAAACTTTTAGAAATGGATGATGGAAGAAATAAATCTTTGAATAAATATCATTTTACAATCTGTTCCAATTTAAAAATTATAGATACGAAAAATAACATGATAATTATCATGTATTACTTAAAAGTAATTTCTTTAAAATATATATTACTTATAAAAGTAATTTGCTTAAAATATATATTACTTAAAAGTAACAAATACAAAATTTAATACTTTCTTCTGAATTTGTACGGTTTATAATTAAGATCGTATGGTAGCTTTAGCGGCAAAACACATTATTATTGTGTAAGGGGGGGGCGCAATGCAAATTATGATTGAAAATTGGGTCGCCAGGAGTGAAAGTTTGAGAAGCACTGTTGTAAGGCCAATCCTACTTGCACTGATCAAATTATGGCTGATTTGCCAAAGTATAGAGTTATCAAAAATTATCCATTCAATGTGTAGGTGTGGACTTATGTGGTCCTTTTTACATTAAGTATAAAGGGCAGAGAAAAGGTGTATATAATAAAATCTATGTTTGTATATTTATGTTTTGTTTCTAAAGCTGTGCACTTAGATTTTGTGACTGATTTAACCTCTAATGCATTTATTGCTACACTTAAACGTTTTATATTTAGAAGAGGTAAATGTGCTAAGTTGTATTCTGATAATGCAACAAATTTTGTGGGTGCAAATATAAAACTTAAGAAAAATGTTTAATTTGGTGTGTAAACCTGATGAGGCACTTGCAAGTTATATGGCCTCTGAAGGAATAGATTTTAAATTCCTCCTCCCTAGAGCCCCAAATTTTGGAGGTCTCTGGGAGGCAGGCGTTAAATCTTTTAAGTTTTATTTAAAGAGAGTAGTAGGTAAAAAAAAACCCATTAAATTAACATATGAAGAGTTTCTGACCGTTATTATCCAAATAGAAGGGATGTTAAATTCTCATCGTCTTGTCCCATTACCTTCTGACTTAGGGGATTTAAATGTATTGACTCCTTCTCATTTTTTGATAGGTAGATCAATTACATCAATTGTTGAGCCTGATTTAAATGAAAATAGATTGGATAATTGGCAGAAAATTACAAAAATAATACAATTAATTTGGAAAAGATGGAGTGTAGACTATCTAAATAGTTTGAAGCAGAGTAATAAGAGGCATTTCGAGAAAAAGAATGCTAGAATTGGAGATATGGTTACAATAAAAGAGGATAGTTTACCTTCATGTCAATGGTCATTAGGTAGAATCAACAATATTTATCCAGGAAAAGATATATTCTAAAGTAAGAGTAGTGGAAGTCAAATCCACTAGAGGTATATTTAAGAGACCCATTTCGAAACTGTGCATTCTACCAATTGAAAGAGTGTGTGTGTGTGAAGTAGCATATATAACCCTTCAAATAGTAATGTTGTATAGAATAGTATTTTTTTTTTAATTCTATTGTTTTGGTCTGTAATGTGTGATTTATCAATTGCTTTATACATTGGCTTTTTTTTTTTTTTCGTTTGTATGTTGTTTTGTGTGTATTTTGAAGTATTGTATCTCTATGTGTTATCTTATGATTATGTTCTGTGTAAGTCTTGCATGTTTAAAAACATTGCAAGGCCGGGCGGCATGTTCAGTGTAAATGTAGAGCGCCCTCTAGCGCTCAGGGTGTCAAACTATTCAGTGTAAACTAAGACTCCAAAGAGTAAGGAGTTGAACGAGCGTGCTGATCAACAGAGTAATTAAACTACAGTCCACTACAACTGAGTAACACTCTTTCTTGAGTACTTCATTTTGAGTTAGTTAACTGTGTGTCTGTGAGCTATCATCTTGAGCGAACCAACCACATATAATTCAAATAATCGATATTTAGCATGCTATTTTTTCTTCAATGCATTACCTCGTTTTGTTGGTTTGTTCGTCAGTATCTTGTAAAGAGTTGTTCTTTTTTTTAATAAAATTGTTCTTAGTTGTACAAATTTTCATTTTTATAATGATTAGCTTAGCTTTATATGTAACATCGGTTATTGTTCTTTTTACAAACCTTGAAAAAATTTTTTAGTCATTAAACAAATGTTTAAAACATTTTTATTTTCAAACCTCTGAGGACTATATTCAATTAATAGTATTTCGTATTCAGCAATTATTTTAGTAATACTGTGTATACTATGCAATTATTTTCAGATATTGCAGTAAGAATTGCCAAAAAAGATCATTGTAAAATCATTCCTAATATTTTTTTAATAAGAATAAATTAGTATAACTTTCTCTCTTTTTATTTTAATTCATTGAACAAAAAATTCCTTGAGGGCTGTAATTATTTCTGAAATTGACCTTTCATAATTTTTCCGCGTTTGGTTCACGGATTGATGCTGCCATCTGTTGATTCTAAGTAATACTACAAAACATTTTTCGTTATGTCAAAATACGTATTTCATTCAATCAAGAACTAAAATAATGAAAACTTGACAATATTCCTTCGTTGTCAGGACGACGATTTGAATTGAATTTCAATTATGATGCGAATGTTTGTTATTAGATTTCCTGAGACTTTTTAGGAAATTCTTTCCTGTTCCGTGACGAGAAACGAAAATATTCCTTGTGCTTTTTCTCTTTTTTAATCTATAATCATCTTCCACTTGGAATAATGGATAAGTTTTAATAGAATTATTTAGTAAACACAAACTTGTGCTAATAGATCAAATAAGAAAATAAAATACAGTTTCAACTCCCTTGAAAAATTAATCGATGAAAGTAATGACAATACGGTGGTAAGATGTAAGTCTATATTGGATTCAATACAAGAAATGCCATTTATTTTATGTTTAATGGTATTATTTGCAAATATTGTCCAAAATTAACACTATTAATACACCAAACACAGCAACTGTTTCTGACTTGGCCTTTAATTTCCTCCATACAATTTTAATTGAAATCCAAAATAAATAAAATCCTAGATTACCTGAGGGGATTGCTGCCTTCAGGATGGAAATCGGGAACGACTGGGTCTCCCCAGGGCCGGCTCTAGCAGTTTCCCGCCCCGGACAAAAATGGAAAATGCCGCCTCTCTTCCCAAAGCAAAAGTTTATAATTAATATATATATATATATATATTGATTATAAATTTTTAATTAAACATTTTTTTTAAAAAATTGAATACATTAAAATTGAATATATATAATTCTAATGTTCTAAAATATGCAAAATAATTCGAAATTAAGCACATAATTACTCGTTATGATTCACTGACGAAGCTAGTACTGAATGGATCCTGTATCCATATTCCTTGGAAACTGTTTTCTTTGGTGGGGAGCGTATCATTGATACGGCGATAGCTACGCCTCTGTTATGATTTCAAACGAGTAAAATGTAAGAAAAGAAATAGCTCGTTTCTGCTGGCCAATTTCTTCGAAAATGAGTCTACTGATGGTGGGGATCACAAGCGCTTTTATTTTAACTTATAGAAACTACACTCAAGACTTCAATAAAACATCTCCTGTGACTCTCTATCTACTAAAAACTCTTATTACCCATGTCCCCTTTAGGAAAGCTGGCACCGGACATTGTATGGATGAAAGGAATGTCCGTTGTGACGTCACTTCGGGATGGGGAGAAAGTTACTAGTGAAAGTTGTGTAAACTTTCATAATTTAAGATATACTCCTGCCTCGAACGCTTCAAGTTTCAATGTAAAATAAAATGGACATTAAACATACTGAGTACAAAATAAGGAAATACGTTAAATGTAATACCAAATTCACACCCAATAATATTTCAGAAAGTATATCAATTTTTTTTGTAATACAAAAAAATATTTTCTAAATTTGATCGAAATGACTCCCTCCCTCTGCAAACTGTGTCTTGTGCAGAGAGAAGGAAACTCTCAATGAATGCTGAGCATCGGGAGTCTGTCTCTGGTAACATCTACGATAGATATTGTTTTTTTATTCTTTTGTTTGTTTGCTTGCGCGGAGCATTTTCACTCCTGCGAATGATCAAGTATGGCTGCTAGAAATAAAAAAAAAATTATTATAACAGCTATTTCGCCGAACTCAACAAAAAGACTAGTTGTTAGATTTTCCCGAATAGATTTAATAAGTTGGATCCCAAAAGGATTTAATGTTGTATCCATTATTAAAAAAATTGCACACTTAACATTCATTTCATGTTTTCTTTGATTCTTATTCTTGTATATAAAATT
>BMAV01007926.1:55911-75776 GCA_019973955.1 Trichonephila inaurata madagascariensis
TATCATTTCGATCTTTTCGAAATTGGTATTCCCTTTCGTTGAATCTCTGATCATCATTCTGAAATCTTTTCCTACTCTCGAACCTCCTATTACTTTTACGGCTATTCTCATAATTACCTCTAGAATCATTTCTGCCATTATTTGGTATACGCCCAACCCCAGAATTTCTCCAGTTTTTGCGTTTATCATCAAAATTAGACATCCTATGCGCGTTTTGACTCCGTCTTTCCACATTATCACTTTTCTGCGAACCCCTTTTTAATTTGTAAGAATACCTCTCTTCAAATTTAGCTAATATTTCTAAAAGTTGTACCGGGTTCTGTGGATTCCGAACTTCCACATAGTCCTGGACATGTGGTTCGAGTCTAACAAAAATGTGATCATCCAATTCTGTCTGCGGCATCCCTAGTTCCAATTTTTTATGAAGTTTAAGTAAATCGTAAACAAAATCTGTTGGTTCCTGATTTCTTCCCTGTTGGGACGCAAAAAACCTCGCTTCTAACTCTTTCTTATTTTTGATTGCGGGGAAAGCTTTCGCCAATTCTGCCTTTAGCTGCGCGAAATCCGTGGCTGTATCTTGCACTAGCACCGATCCAAATATTGAGTACCAATCTTGAGCCCTTCCCCTGAGATGACTTTTCAAATAAGCACATGCTAAGTTACCTGGTATTTCAAGTAACTGTATTTGATTGTCTATGGCCTCGAGAATTTCGGTAACATTCTCAGACCCGGAAAAGCACATTTCTGGTAAAATATCAAACCCTCCTGCATTACCTAACCCAGAGTTATATAAATGAATCGGGCACCATTGCGACATAGCCATCGTTTGATAGCCATGTCGTGGGGTTTCCGCGTAAGTTAGAGGTGTGGGATTCTCTGGGAATGATGAGACATTCTATAATTCTTAATATGACTTTTATTAAGAATTTAACTTAAATTACTTAGATATCGAACAAACTTATATTAAGTGAAAATAAACCACTACACGTAGTCTTAACTAACTCGGATCGCGCAATTAGATCACTTATCAATATAAATATATTATATCTGCTTAATCTCGTCTCAATAATATACTAGCGTTCAGAATATAATCCTCCTACCTTGGTTGAATACTCAACGGTTCAATCACTTTCAGATAGGCTGTTGGGCTCGCGTGCAATAGTATGCACCTTGTAGTAATGGCTATATATCCGTGATTCCTTGGTAGGCCGTCAAATTACACTTCTACCTTTTCCAAACAGAACTTTCTCTAAATTGTCATCTTTGCTCACTAAACTTTCTATCCTTTTAAAGGTTATCTTATTTGCATCTATGCTTCGTTTCACTTCTTGGATTTGGGTTGAAAAAGTTTTGCCATTAATCGTGGCCGTCAAAGAACATAGAGGTTATGTTAGAAGAAGAACGTGAGAGATGTCACAACTTTACCAATTATGATAGTTGGAGACTTTAATGTTAATGTCTAATGAGACCGTTCATTACCCGGCTTCATGATCAGCGAGTTCAATTTGTCTTACATCGAAACTTCTCCAATAACGTTTGGCAATACCTGTATTGATTTAACGTTTACCAGAAGTCTCGATGCATCCTGTATGCCATTTTTGTAGTACTTTTCACATCAAGATCTATATATAATAAAGTTTCATTATATAACACTGTGTAATAATTTGTTTATTTGATTTCTTTCCAGAACCCGTTGAAAGGAAATAGTTGTCATCATAAACAAAAAACTTGGAAACCCCCGGAGGACTTCTTAAGATTCAAGCATGATTATGACATACATAAATAATATAATATTTTATATAAAAAAAATATTATTCGTTACGCGACGTATTCACATACAACATATGGCTGTGTCCATAACACACCCTCTTTTTTATACTTTGTTTTCGTAGCCAATAACGTTGAGAAATATATTTCACTTAAACACAATGTTCTGAATGGCATTAAAATGTTTATAGCAGTGTGAGGAATTTGTAACATAAAATTTATGAACTGTTCTTGCTTAAATTTAAATTTTAACATCGAATTTGTTCATAAGTTGTTTCCTTTCCTACCTTATAGACGTTTTTTCTTTCACAATTACAAAATGATGAATTTTCCATTAGAAAACTATTTAGTTATGCAAGACACTGTGTTAATTAATTAATGAGTGTAAAATTATCTCGTCAAACCCAAGATAGTAAACAATAGAACATTCACAATTTAGTGCGAAGCACATATATAAAGATAAAACATTTTAATATTATTTTACTGTATCCTAACAAAAGTGTTGAAAAATAAAGTATATTATATATAAAAAAGTTTTAATGAATAGGATGAGTTTTAGATACTTGTAACTTCATAGAAATAATAATTTTGCAAACATATTTATAAGTTTTTTCCGACTGTTTTATTGTGATTCGTAGAACCCTTGTGGAACGCCAGGGTTCTGTGGAAATACAGTTTGAAGACCACTGGTGTATAGGATACAATAGTGATCTAGATCGTATTTCCTATTATTACCACGAGTATTTCGCAATAATCTCAAGTCAACATAAAAATTAGACCCATTAAAGAAAATATATAAATGTACGTATAAAAAATTTCTAAACATTAGTCTATATTTCTACGATGCGAAATTGAGAGACGAAGCATTACTATGTAACTACAGCACAAACTGATTTATGAGATTCAAGTTTATCTACTGTTGGGGATTACTATTCACACCTATCTTTTCGAGTTCAGAAGGGATGCAAAGATAGATTTACACTTTTTCGTCCAAGAGCAAGATGAAAATTATCACGTTTTGCCGTCCTTTCAACGCAAGGTTCATCTTAGCGGAACTCGCCAATAACAATAACGCATAGTTGTTGAAATAATTTTTAACCCCGACCACCAGAAATCCCTAGTTTTCTGCTGTGAATACACTTTTTCGTTGTTAATAATTTTTGTAAGAATTTATTTTGTGTGACGTTTTACATTGACTATATTTTTTATTAATTTAGCTCTGTAGACTAATTTTCGTCATTTGAATTTCTTTGTCTCAAATTCAAATCAATTGTCAAGACGATATTGCTATTTAATCAACATAAATCAATCTCTACCATAAACAAACTCGAGCACGAGCTTTATGTTGTCATCAGGTAAAATCAACCCTGTGAAGATATAAAATTAGTTTAACTTCTTAAGGAAATGAAATTCTTTAAACACATGAATCTCTCCAATTTTATACTACATATTTAGGGAGATCTTTGTGTAAGAATTATTACCATGAATAAAAACATTGAATTCGATCGAAAATAGTTTTCTCAAAAGCTATTGACAAACAGATAAATTCTGGAAGTTATAAATGATGTTACGTTTTAAGACATAATATTAATCCATGATCTTAAGAGAAGATCTTGAAGGAAATGATTTTATTTACAATGATATTAAGATTAAATGAATTTTGGTAAGCAGATGTAATGCATACATAGAGAGCGGACATCAATGGCTGACTAGCTGCCGGGAAAAATGTAAACAGAACACAATAAATGTTACATCAAAAGTTGAGTAGTTTTTATCCTTCTCCGTAGTGCAAATATTGTTTTTGTAATATGTCGCCACAATACTCCTCCCTCCCAAGTGAGATACTGTAACAAAAATGTATCTCACTGATAACGCACTGGTAAACGAACTTGACGTCCACCTCTTGTAGCTCTGGTTGAAACAGGAAGGGGCAATTGAGCAAATCTGATCTTTTTCTCGGGCATTTTTGCAGGTTTATTAGGTGTATCTTCTCCAATGCTGGATTCAATGTCACTTTCTGAAGAATTGTCGGAAAAACATGGTTTCAATCTGTCTATTGAAACATTAACATTTTTACCTTTAATGAAAAGTGTAAAAACTTTGTCAGATCGGTTGATAACCTTATAGGGTCCATGATATGGTGGTTGCAGGCTCCGACGAATACTGCCAGTGCGGATGAACACATGAGAACAATCTTTGAGGTCTTTGAAGATAAAAGGTTTCTGCTTGCTGTGATATGAAAAAGGAACTGGCTTGAAATCTTTGATGATTGCTTTAAGTGTTTGGACGAATTCAGATTAAAGTTGAAACAAAGTGTCTTCAAAGAAATCGCATGGTAAACGAATGCTTTCACCATAAAGTAATTCTGCTGGTGTAGCTTCGAAATCAGCACGCCAAATTGTTCTCAATCCAAGCAATATTATGGGATCTCGTCCAACTTTCGTTTTCATGACACATTATGCTCGCTTTAAGAATACGGTGCCAGCGTACTATACAATCATTTGCTTGCGGATTATATGTTGTGGTTTTGTTGCGTTTAAATTCTATTAATTTTGAAAGTTCTTGAAAGAGCTGAGCCTCGAACTGTGTTCCTTGATCAGTGGTAATGACTAATGGTGTTCCAAAACGTGAAATCCAGCCTTTTAGTATGTTATCTGCTATTGTTTCTGCTCGAATGTCAGGCATTGGAAATGCCTCCATCTATTGACTGTATCGATCTATGATAGTTAAACAGAAGCGAAATCCCTCAGATGATGGTAAGGGACCAATAATATCTAAATTAATATCTTTAAAACGGTTAGTGACATTGTGATATTGTTGGAAAGGACTCTGTACGTGTCGTGTGACTTTGGACTTTTGGCACTTAATACAGCTTCTAGCCCAAGCTCTTGCGTCCTTATTTATTGATGGCCAAACAAATTTTGAAGTTAACAATTTGGTGGTGGTTCTTATTCCAGGATGTGCTATTTTATGGATATTGTTGAACACAATTCTCCGGAATGCTTCTGGAATATAAGGTCTCTTTTTCTTTGCAGAGCAGTCACCAAATATGTCGAAGTTGGAGCCAAATATTGGAACTTTTTCTAATTTTAGAGGAGGGTTATGGGAAGAAAGAATCTCTTTTAACTCCTCATCCATTTCATGGGCCTTTGCTATACCTTCGTAATCAATTGTTGGTTGAAGATGCAATTCGTCTATTCAAGACAGTGCATCGGCAATGATGTTGTCTGTTCCAGGTACGTGCTGAACATCAACAGTAAATTTGGCAATATATTCCAGATGTCTTTGTTGACGAGGGGTGGCTTTATCCAGTTTCTGGCGAAATGCATAAATTAAGGGCTTATGGTCGGTGATGATTGTGAAATTTCTACTTTCCAAAAAATGTTTAACATATTTTACAGAAGAAAATGCAGCCAGTAGCTGTCTGTCATAAGTGCTGTATCGTTTCTGGGCATCAGTAAGTTTCCTTGAAAAGAAACTAAGGGGTTTCCAGACTCCATGCTCTAATTGTTGTAGGACGGCACCAATGCCATTATCAGATGCATCAACCATTAAGGAAATGTGTGCATTTTCTGATGGGTGAACGAGCACTGTCGCTTTACATAGTTGTTGCTTGCTATTTTCGAATGCTTGAACTGACTCTTCTGTCCAATGAATTTTGTTTTTGTCATTACTTTTCTTTCCCTTCAAATAGTTGTTTAGAACGGCTTGATTTTCTGCAGTGTTTGGAATAAATCGATGGTAGAATTTGATAACTCCTAAGTATCTTCGCAAGTCCTTTACCGTCTAAGGAAGCATGACATCTTCGATTACTTTTATTCTTTCCTTTGATGGCTCAATGTCATTGACAGAAATATGATGGCCTAAGAAATCGACTTCAGTTTGTAGGAATTGGCATTTCTCAACCTTTATAACAAGGCCAGCATCCTGAAGACGTTGAAAAACTTGTTTAAGATGACTGATATGCTGGGCTTCATCCTTTGACGCAACAAGAATGTCCTCAATGTAGCTGAAGCAAAAATCTAAGCCCCGAAGTACGGAATGAAGAAACCGCATAAAAGTTTGAGCTGCATTTCTCAATACAAAAGTCATTCTGGTGAACTCATACAAACCGAAAGGTGTGCAGATGGCAGTTTTTTCTATGTCAGATGGTTCAACTGGTATCTGATGGTAGGCTCTTTCTAAATCGAGAGTTGAAAATATAGTGCCTCCATGTAAATTATAAGAGAAGTCATGCAGGTGAGGAATGGGATATCTATCAGGTTGTGTTTCGGCATTCAAAGCTCGATAATCCCCACAAGGTCTCCAATCTCCTGTTTTCTTCCGTACTAGATATAATGGGCTTGCCCACGGGCTATTAGAAGGTCGGCAAATCCCTTGTTCCAGCATAAACTCGAATTCCTTTTTCGCTAACTTAAGCTTGTCAGGTGCCAAACGACGAACTGTTGCTGAGACAGGTGAACCACTTGTTACAATATGATGCGTCACTCTAAATGTTTAGGTTCTTTAATGAATGAGTTATTAAATGTTATTTCCTTGAATTCACTAAGAAGTTTAGCTATTGAAGAATCATATCCGGAAGAAACTATTGTTGTGAGAGAAAAATGCGGTATTGTAACTATTTTACCAAATGAAGACAAGAATGTTAAGGGGTCAATGAGACATTTTCTTTTTAAATCAACTAATAATCCAAATTTTTTGAGAAAATCTGCCCCATAATAGCTTTTGAAACATTTGCTATAATAAATGACCAACTAAATTGTCGGCGAAGTCCAAGATCCAATTTAAGCATTTTAGTGCTAAAAGTGTTAATTTTTGAACCATTGGCGGTAAATAATGTAAAATCTGATACTTTATTATTTCTTTGTTTATTTGCAGGAAGTACTGATACATCAGCTCCCGTATCAATAAGAATCCTTCTCCGTAGTGCAAATATTGTTTTTGTAATATGTCGCCACAATCTTAACATTTTCGCATTTTCTTTTTTTAATGCTAAGAATTCAAAACCAACAATAATCTATAACCTCAATTCTCCAATATCTGCTCACTTTAAGCTTTTTTCGTTATTATTTGATTTCAACTTAGGATAATAGAAAAATAAGAAACAGTTAACAGACATAAATTAATTAAAAAAGGAAACAACAGAAAAACATTTTTTTTAAAGTACAATATTTGATGGTATTATGTGACACATTCGTTTCCTTTTTCTAAGCATTATAGCTTTTTCTGATGCTTTTTTTCCTGTAAAATCAAGGTATATGCAAATAATAAGATAATAAGCAATTAGAATTGAGAATTTCACATTCAAATCATATTTCGAAAGGTTTAAAACATAATTTTTATTTTGTTTTTATTTCAGTATTTGAGTTTGAAAATAACTTTGACCGTCGTTGTTGCGTTGCGTCACAGTTTGCAAGCTTGCCAACTTTTTCTGGTTATTTGTAAACATAAAGGACTGCCGGTGGTTGGATTATAAAATGCTGTTTTAAAATTGAAATTTGTCAGCTAGCTGAATTTTATATTACTAATCTTCATCATTGCAAATGAATCGTGAACCATCTGCCAGTCGATCCACTCATGGATCTTATGTTCAACTCAGTACTTTTGACGATAAGGAAAAGACTTTAGTGCAAACAAAATCGTCTCTTCCCACACTATGGCCTTACAAACGGTAGGTCTTTACTCATATTTTTAAAAATTTGTGATCAATATTTCTTTAAAATAAAAACGTAGACTTAAGCATCTATTTTGAAGGGTTTTTCAATTATTTTTTTTGTTAAACCTGTATCATATCAGAATTTCTCAACCTTTTAACCACTCAGTTTTTGCTAGATCATGGTATTTAATTTGTTAAAACTGGAATGAAGTTAAAATAAGAACTTTTTATTTATGCATAATTTTGAAAAAAAAATGATTTTGATATGCATATATAATTAACTTGAATCGTAGATAATGCTAATGTATGCAAAAAAAATATCTAAATTAGTAGAATTTAATTAATGTTTTATAAAAATATATAGCTTATGTATGTGAATTTTGCAACTAATTTATGAAAATAATTTTCATTATTCTGAGTAAAGAATTAAATTTGGTTTTTCAATTTTTACTCTGAATTTCTATAATGACTTCCATTTTAAAATGAAAGAGGTTTGAAAGAAAAAGTTTTAGATTTTAGAATAGTTAAAGCATACAAAGAGGAAGAAATTTTGTAGGATGCTGCAGTGCCAGTTTATCCATTGGACTCCCAGAGGCCTGGATAAGCTGGACTTAACCAGATTTTCTGATTATTTGATCCATCTATGCCTAGGGGGCCTGTAGATCTTCTGTACTCAGGATCTGAAAAGAGCTTAAATCGGCACTGGGATGCTGCATTTTATTGGATAAAACTGAATTTTATTAAAATCAGTAGAGAGAAATATGTACGTTCATCAATTTATTTGATTTATTCATTTAATCATAGCTTTTACATCTTCTAGTTACTTGTAAAGTAATTCTAAAATGATGATTTTATGTGAAGGAAAGTTATGATACAAAAAAAGTAAGTTATTAGGCAATCCAAATTCATTGAAATTATGATCAATATATATATATATATATACAGTCGGACCTCTATATAATGAAGTCGCTAATTCCCGAAAAAAAGTTCATTATATGGAAAGTTCTGTATACAGAGGTTTATCTTTCAATTTTCTTTATAAACCACATAAAAAACATTTTAAATTCATAAACACTATATATATTAAAAAAAGTATTTACCCCTTTTTATATAAATTAATATATATTTATTTTATATATCTTGCCTATCAAAAAAAGGAAAGAAAGAAAAACTGCAAAGAAAGTTTTACAACACCTTTCTCTACTTCCTGATGAATTAATTATTTTTCTTTGATGCACAAGCACTTACATTTTGACATTTTCGAGCTACTGAAAATGAAGTTATCAGTATGGATGATCGGCACTACAAATGAACGGAGACTACTTAAAGGACATGGGGACAGAAGACAACTCCACTGAGGGTGAAAGGGGATATTGAAGCTATTCCGAGTGAACTTGGGGGGGGGGATAAAGGTTCCACTTCTTGGATTAAACGCCCAAAATTCTATTGCTCATGGCATCTAATAAAATCAGTTCATGATTGTTGACCACCATAAAATGTGTTAAAAGAGAGAATAATTTGAAATTAGGGAGAAAAAAATTTGTGAATCACATGAGAAAAATTTGGTTATATAGAAAATGCACTTTGCTTTTGAGAGGTTATTTTACTGCTTTTGAGAGGTTATTTTACAAAGAAAATCGGGAAGTGTTCTTGGTTCCCAGAAAAGTTCTCTATATAGAAAAATTCAATATATAGAGGTTCGTAATATGGAGGTTGGACTGTATATTCAAATTCTGTGTTTTTATTTGTATTTTTGCCAAATACTTAGTAAAAATTTTTGTATGAATTTTTTTTCTAGATATGATAAACATTGTACTAAAAGGAATAATTTATTTAATAATTTTTTTTTAAAAGTTTGTTCTTTTATATTATTTAAAAGAATATGTTATGAAAATAAATATTTTTATAAACCAAACTGTTTTAAAATGTATTGCTTAAGTATGATTGGTTACTTCTTTATTGTTACAATTTGTCCATGATTATATATTTTTTTACCAAAAAATGAAACTATGTATCAGAATATGGATTTCCTAGTTTTGGGATAAAATATGCAGCAATACTATCCAAATTTCACACAATTTTTACACATTTTCCGTACTTAAAAATAAATGTATTGCTCTCCCCCCCCCCCATATGATAATCATAGAATATATGAAAGTTGTTTTTTTGTAAAATAAATTTCTTTAACTAGTGAATTACAGAAATTATTTTACTATAACAGGGGTGGGCATTAAATCGATCATGATGGACCGCCAAGACCTTTTAAGGTGACCACCTGAAGATTAGCAGTTAATAATTATATACTGAAATATTCAAGATTGGTGGCATTTTATGCCGACAAAGTCTTCTACTGACTATAACTACGAGAACGAACTTTAGATGAAAATGTTTTATTTTTTTAATGTATTTTGAATTGTTTGATTATAAATGAATCTTTTGATATTATTATATTTGTGGCTTTTATTATTATGTTTACATCTTGCGTTTTGCTTTAAACCTGGTTTTAAAAGTGTGAGGGTTTTTTTTTAATTTTACTTATGTAGGTGAGTGCAAATTTCCGTATTTATTATTAAGTTATAATAAATATTGTAGACTTTTTTCTTACCTCTCCAGACCAAGGTGAACCGCTACACCTTCAAAAAATTAGAAGTAGCTCATACCTTGGAGAAGTTTGCCCACCCCTGTACTATGGAGTGTAACAAGCTGTTGTAACATATAAACAAAATAAATTATTTTAGCATAGCACACTAGAACCATAGTAAACTAGAGCATAGTAATTCTGTTGGTTGCTTATTTCAACAGAACAAGGATTATAGATCTTAAGTAAATACCACAATTATAGAAGAGGGCCCCCCCCCCCAACTTTTTTTCAAGATTTGTATCCATACATTCTTGTTAAGAATAATAAAAAAATATATAAGCACTTAAGAATCAGTTTTCACTTCTGATTGAAATATTAAGTATTTAGTTTTATGTTTGGAAGATAAATGCTATTATGTATGCCCCATTGTTTATCATCAGTATTTTTCAAAGATTTTGGATAAATTTTTGGCTATTGAAACAATATCACCTGAAACTGCCTGTTAAACTGATGTCGTCTGATAGAGTCTACTCGGATATTGCTTATACTTACGGCATATCTTGAATGTAATTAGAAGAATATCGTACTTCAAAGAGTTTATTTAACTATCTTAATGTTCTGTCTAATATTGATTAAAATTGAACTTTAAAAATAATGAATATTAGTCAAAACTATTTTTTTATAAAATGAAGTTTACTTTGAATATGTTTATTTGGTACTTGTGTATCATCATCACCTCAGACAAATTTGTTCCATGCAAATCACTCCAAAATCTGACTCAAATCATGCTGCAGAGATGCTAATACATAAGTACTGTTTATTTGAAAAACTATTTAGAAATGTTTATTTGATTACAAATAAATGAGTTCATTCTTTTATGATTATGTATTATCTCAGGTTTTATTTTAGATCTGAATTTCATTTAATAAAAAGAAGCAATTTTTTTTTTTCTGCAATGATAATAGTGGATGGAAATTGTAGGAAAAATAATTTCACTGATGTGTTTATGTTTTTTCTTTTAGGAAATAACAATACTTACAAACTTTAAAAGATTCTTAAATCATCACATAAATTATCGCTCGTGCAGAAACAAAATTGCATGGTGGGTGCTGGTTGAGTAGGCAACCTTGCAAACTTTATTTGTAACCATAGTTATGATTACCTTTGAATATATACTATTGTATATCAAATGCTGATAAAAGAAAAATAAGAAGCTTAATTATTAAATCTCTATAATATACCTTTTACCAAAGGAAAATGTCTGAAATTCTGGAGGAATTGAATTTGGAATTTGAGTGTGTGTGAGTGAACATTAAAGTCACACTGTTCAGCAACACAAGGGCTTTTGGCGATGGACCTTGTAATTTTGAACCATGGTCAAGTGACGAAGACAACATCTGAGCTGACACCCTCTCTCCTAACTACCACACCACACCAATGGGAGGACGTTTGAGCTCTCGACAGATTAAACGTGCATTGCTTCCCTACACGACGGGTCTTTAGTGGTACTGGGCTTGAACTCGTAACAAGCCAGCCACAATCCAATACCTTGACCACTCGGCTATATTTTATGAAAATTTTTATGAACTTGTTATATTTGATAAACTAGGAACATCAAATAATTGCACTTAATAACTGTCAAGGTTTCTATAATTTAAATGTACATGTGTTATAATTTCTCTATTCATGAAAATGCATATTGCATGATGTCATGTTGATAAAATCATGATGTTGACATATGATGATTCTGTTAAATGTGTTAAAATTTTGCATTTCTCTATCCTATGTAAAAAAGATTAGAAAATTCTTGTATTTTATGGGGTTGATGTCATGTCATGCATTTTACAATATTTTTTTAATAACATTTATTTTTAAATATGCCAATGTAGTTCATGTCTTAATAAATTTAATGTATAAGAAATTTTACAAGAATTCTTCATCTGCAAAATAGATAATAATTGATTGCTAAGTATTTCATTGTAAAAGATTTTTAACAGCGAGGGAATTATTTGTTTTTTAAAAGCAGTATTAAATTAAAATTTAAGAATTTCTAAATTCTTAAATTTTATCACCTTATGTTTAACATAAGAAGCTATTATAGTTCTTTGTTATGTGTAACTTTAAGAAGCTTAAATATAACAGGCAAAAGTGCAATTTAAATCTCTTCAGATTTTGGTAAGAAAATCAGTATGCTTTACTGATGATTTTACTTATTTATTTATTTATTTACTTGAATTTGTGTACAATTTTATGGAGTTGTTTTTAAATGCTGAAGATAAAATGAACAGAGAGAGAGCTTGACATTTAGAATCTATATGCAGTCTTCTCATTTTATTCACTTTTAAAACTAATTCACATAAAAAATTATAACAATTTAGAACTTTGATGAATATATATATACACATAGGTCCAATGTAAAAAAATATTTGACTTTTCTGCAAGTTTGCAGATATTTTAAAAAATTTGTAAACAAAATTGGCATTTTCATAATTTTTAATTTAGTTTTCACGTATTTGTTAAATTTTTACTTCAGTCGATTGATAAAAAAAAACAATTTCTTATTTTTATATTCAATGCATGTTAATTCTTTTTATAGCTTAAAGAGAAAGATTTTTTAAGGTAAGGCAAAAGCGATTCAACCATTCAGTGGTTCCTTTTCAGACTCCAATTACACGTATTTTTAAAACAGCGTCTGTGCAACGTGTCTCAGGAAATCGACCATTATTCGGGTAGTGTACCACGAATGCAAGGTTAATACCGAAGTTCGTTTCTGCGTCAGTTATGCTCATTTATTTTAACTAACAATCGCATTTTTGTTTTGATATTAAATTATTTTTTTAAATTGTAATTTTTATCAACCTTTTCTGTTTTGAAAATATTTGTTGAGACAGGGCATTTAAGTTTCATCCATATTGTGTGCTCGCTTCTAGAAGCCGCGACGTGTTTTCGTGTCGATGGTTGCCATGGTTTTGCGCTAGACAAAGAAGTTGACCTATGACCTTGAGACGAGGAGGAAATGAGTCCTGTTATGGTTGGCTAAATATGGAGGTATATATATAATTCGCATTTCTTGTCAAGGTACACGACGTATTACCCTATCAGTTTTGTTTTTATCTCTTTAGTACTTCGCTGGATTTCGAGATGTTTTGCCGAAATTCTATTATTTTGCTAGACTTACGCAAAGCATTTTTAAATAGTGTTAAGTATTTCTGTTAATTTAACTTGAACATTTTGACGTTAAAGTAATAATGGGCAATAGTTAATTCATAATAGTCACTCAAGATAGAGAGGTTAAAACTAGGAAGGGCTGGTACACTGCATCCAGCGGTATTATTTTAGTAGAAAGAAGTTCAATACTGATCTTGTAAGAAAAAGAAAAAAATTTTGATGATGGATAACTAATTACTAAGCAGGGTATTTATTCTAAGTATTAACTGTGTAAAATATTAATTTTTATAATTATATGGAATTTAATTACTAACGGAACTAATTTTTTTACCAATTGTGAGGTTAGTAGCAATATGATGAATAATGAAATTGTATGAATGATTTGATAAAAGTATTGTATTTCGTTGTAGCTAGTTAAAAATAATAATAATAATAATAATAAAGGCATTATTTTTTGAAATAAGAATCAAATTTTTTTTCTTAAAAAAATATCCTATTGCAAAAAAGAAAAAATATATACAGTGGGCCACAAAAGTGTTCGTACACTTGCAATTTCTTATAAAATTTAATGCTCTCGACTAATAAAAATTAATATATTGTAATTGTAATTTTTTATGATATCTGCAACTTGTTCTTAATGGAATGACATAATTATTTTTTAAAAATAGTATAACTATTTTTATAAAAAATTAATAATCAAACGGCTACTAAAAAATTACGCCACAAAAGTCTTCGTACACTTAACAAAAATCTCAACTTAGCTTTAAATATTGTATTTCTTTCTTAATTTAGTACTTAGTAGGATATCTTTTAGTACCCACAACAACTTTTAAACGTCTTGGTATAAATTTAATCAGTTTTTTGTAATTTCTGCATCGATTTTCCTCCATTCTTCTGTGATTATTGTTTTTACTTCACATTTTGTGTTTATTTGTCATGTTTTCTTTTTTTACATCAAAACTTCACCAAATATGTTGTACTAGGCTAAATAAAGTGATTGAGAAGGTGTTTTCATAATTTGGGGACAGTTATAGAGACACCAGTGGCGTACATTGAAAGCAGTGCGCTTGGCGTCATTACCCTGTTAAAAAATTGTCTCCAATATCCAAATTTTGGGCGGATAATTTAAAATTTATCTTTAAAGTATTTAAATAGAGCTCACATGATTCACAATATCAACAAAAAATACCAAATCACCTAATTCTGAGGCCGATTTACACCCCCTCGCCAGAACAGTTCCACCTCCATATTTTATTGATCCAACTAGATTCTTAGGATTAAGTTTCAGAAAATTCAAAATTGACAACAAAATTATTGGGATGGCAGATAATTCAACATTTTTGGTTCCGATGGGCCTATAATAGCTTGTAAATGAAAAAAATAAGTTTAATCCCATGAATTTATGTGGAACAAGAACTCCTCCACCTGCATGCTTCAGCATGGAAGTGAAGGTGTTCTGGCATGGGGGTGTAAATTTGCCTCAGAATTAGATAATTCGGTATTTTTTTATGATATTGTGAATCATGAGCTCTATTTAAATATTTTAAAGATAAATTTTAAATTATCCGCCCAAAATTTGGATATTGGAGATGACTTAATTTTTTAACAGGGTAATGACGCCAAGCGCACTGCTCTCAATGTACGCCACTGGTGTCTCTATAACTGTCCCCAAATTGTGAAAACACCTCCTTAATCACTTTATTTAGCCCAGTAGAACATATTTGGTGAGATTTTGATGTAAAAAAAAGAAAACATGGCAAACACAAAATGTGAAGTAAAAACAATAATCACAGAAGAATGGAGGAAAATCGATGCAGAAATTACAAAAAACTGATTAAATCAGAAGAAAGAAAGAGAAAGAATCTTAAGAAATACAATATTTAAAGCTAAGTTGAGATTTTTGTTAAGGTATCCGACTACGTTCGGAACCATGATTTTGAAAAAGCGCATAAATGGATAATTTTCTTATATTTAGTGTCACTTGGATTAGAATATATGTATAAAATTGTTTTAAGGACATTTTTTGACAAAAAAAAAAAAAAAAAAAAAAATTATTTAAATACAATGTTTCGGCAAAAAATTAACTTAGAATAACCATTTTTCAAAATGTTCTCCTTTTGTGAAAAATGCATCTATTATAATAATATTTTGCCTGTATATAGCTCAAACCTCTGTACAAAGGCTCACCTATGATTTTTGAAAAATTCACATTATTTTCAGAGTTACAACCCATTGAAATAATTAAAGGCGTTTTTTTCTTAAAATTTCTCCCCTCTGTTGTCGTAAAATATGGATAAACCCACTTCTAAGTGATATATTTCAAAAATTCTAGTTGAGCCTCTGTACAGAGGTCTGAGCTATATACAGGCAAAATATTATTATAATAGAAGCATTTTTCACAAAAGGAGAATATTTTGAAAATGGGTCATTCTATGTCCATTTTTTGTCAAAATAGTGTACTTAAATAATTTTTTATTGTAATACTATTCTTAAAACAATTTTATATACATTTTCTAATCTAAGTGACACTAAATATCATAAATATTATCCATTTATACGCTTTTACAAAATCACGGTTCCGAACGTAGTCGAATACCTTAAGTGTACGAAGACTTTTGTGGTGTAATTTTTTAGTAGCTTTTTGATTATTTTTTAAAAAAAATGGTTGTACTATTTTTGAAAAAATTAATTATGTCATTCCATTAAGAACAAGTTGCAGACATCATAAAAAATTACAATTACAATATATTAATTTTTGTTAGTCGAAAACATTAAATTTTATTTGAAATTCCAAGTGTACGAAAACTTTTGTGGCCCACTGTATATTGCCTTCTTGTGTCATAATTTAACTGTACAATAAATTAATTAAATGACATCTGCCATTATTTCAAAAATACATTTGTTTTAGAAATTTTCTAAAATAAACGTTTTTTAATTGTAGTTTTATGCTTTTATTTTTACATAGATTTGATTGTATTAATACAGTTTTTTTTAATTAATTTCAGTTATAATTTATTTAGTTTTGCAAAGTAAATTCTAAGTTTTTTCCCCCTTTGTCCGCTGATTGCATTGAAAATTTTTTAGTTATGAAAAGTTACTGCTCGTATGTAATGACTAAAATAGCTTTAAAAAGTATTATTTATTCAAAAGTTATATGGTTGTCAGCTTTATTTTAAAGAACTGTACATACGCTTTTTTTCTCTCTCTCTCTTGAAAATATGGTGTGTTTTTTTATTGAACAAATAATAATTAATCTCATCTTTCAAAAATATAAAGCTTGTTTGTACATATATATACATTTTAGTCCAATGATTTGGTATTTTCAATTTTAATAGCTGAACCGCCTCAGATTCTTGTAATTTCTGTTTTTATCCAAACTTAGTTGGATAATATTTTGCACCATTCATTTTATTCATATATTTTATTTATAATAATTTTATATATAATAATATTATATTTTCTATCTTAAAATTCAGAAATTTGAAGGTAAAAGGTTTCAGATTCGAGCGCTTGTATTGATTTCTTCTAATTACGTTAAAAAATACAAATTGGTTGTATAGAAAAGAAAAATATCTAACATACATTTTTATATAAAATATATTTAGAGAAATATAAACCTTTTTTTTTCTTTCAAAAATAAGTTCAAATACATTAAATACATGCTACGTTTTTCTAAAAGTAAATCAAATTTGTGTTATTCATATTCTTGAACATTTTTTTAGAACATTTCAGTTCAATTTGTTAACTTCTAATTTATACCTATAGTGTTGCCTACAATCTAATTTTTAGTAAATTTTTATGGCATATAATTTGTCCGTTAAGTTTTTTAAATTCCGCTGCAAATTTAAGCAGAAAATATGCCATATAAAGAGTCAATAATCAAAATACTTACCACAGTGGCATTTTAAGAATCGTTCGAAATTTTTTCTTCTTAAATCTTCAATAATTCTTGTTGTCGCTGGGGGTCACTGGGAAACTGAGCTATAACAAAGCCCTCCGTCCCATATCGAAAGTATCAAGAGTCCTTAATAGTTGATATTAGAAATTAAAAGGCCATTAAAGTTAAAAACCTCAATAATTCTTCCTCGGGTTAGTCAGGATAAGAGTTTGAAAACGCGATTCCATTGTATTATTTCTGCAAAAGTACTGAGTAGGGTAAGGAATGATAAAAACAAGCGAGATAAAACACTTCGCATTCCGTATCTCGACTTTTGCAATGGGGTTAATCTTTATCTTAAAGATAATGATAATAATTGTCGTTGCTGTTGACATCGCCGTCTCTCTACGTGTGGAAAGAAATGTATGTGTGATCAGAAACAAATCACTCTTTAACAAATCTAATTTACATTCATTAAAACGATAATTAAATCCATTGTAATGATTAAGATGTTTTTATCTTGTTCAGACGTTTTACTCTGTTTTTTTTTTTTTTTTTGAAGTACTGTGTTATGTGAAAGATTCAAATTTTCATTATTTATACTTATGTAATTTTTTTCTTCACTAAAACAGATTTTATATTAACAATTCAGTGAGTGACTCAGATGAGAAATGCAAAATAAATTTTTAAAAAATGTTGGTTTTAAAGTTATTTGAATAATTTTAAAAAATGCCCCCCTCCCCGCAGAGTTTATTTTTAAATTCAAAAACTGTAAAGGGCAACCGTCTGTGCCAGCTTATCCATTGGGCGCTTGGGGCGGGCAAACATTCTGACAAAGTCATCCTGATTATCTTTGCGTTTTTGAGCTTTGTTCTTTTTAGTATTAGTTTTAAGAGTTTTAGGTTCTTCAGTTTGAGAATTTTTCATTGAGTTAAGATTAACAGAATCTGCCAAGGCAGAGAAATGATCGGGGCAGTCGGGATTGGTGCATGGAGGTAAATTTTGGAGCTCTCTTACCAAAGTTTCCCTTTCTTGACTCTTCTTTTTCAACAAAGTCTTGTATCCATTAGTCCTGGTGTTGGATGCTGTATCTGGTTTTCGTAATGCTTAATGGCTTTTTCGACATCACATGTCTTTTTCATGACTTTTTTCAAGGTCTGGCATTCAGTTGTATAAGTCGTAGAATTAGGAGTTCCGGAACGGGACGATCGAGATTTGAAAGAGTGTCCGGAAATTTCGGAATTCATATCCACATCGGAATCTGAACCGCTCATCTTCGCAATCTTAGAGGCAACCCCCTTGACCATAAAAGCCCTGAAAAAATTTCCGAGCAGCTACAGGCTTTTTAAAAGATAAGATCGTTGGAGAAACTCTCCTCCCTGCTAGAGCGACATCTGCTTTATATTGGACTGCAAGACGCCTTATGACCAAAGAATTAAATGGGCGTAATTAAAAAAAAAAAAATATTTTACGATAGTTGTGGTTGTTAAATTACAATGTTACTGATGTTCACCGATGTTCAATGAAATCGATTAATAAGTTATTAAGAATTAGGCAATTTCTCAAATGTTCAGAATTAAAGAAAAAAAAAAATAATAAATCGTCAGATGAATTGTAAAATTATCAGAAGTTAAATCGGGATTTTCAAAGGCAATTTAAGCACATTCAGAGAAAAGAATTTGCGTGCAGCAAAATGACTATGCAATCCATTTCACCTTTAGAGGACACATTTTAACTAGGCAATAAATAATAAAGGAAGCCGCAAAAAGCCCTATGAGACGATGTTTTTCATTTTTCAACTTTGAATTGTAGCTTGTCGACATTAAGAATCTGTTTTTTTATGTGTCATTGTGTATTTGTTTTAACTACTTTTTAAAGTAGTTAAAAATTTTCGCACAGTCCTAAAATTCGCCATTTTATCTTTCATAGAAGTGAACATTGCCGTTAGCTGTCCGTTCATTAAGAGCACAAGAAAACGTCAGGTTACAATCATCTTTGTTCGAATTTTAATAGTAAAAAAATTGCTTTTGTATAGAGATCACAAGTAACATATATGTCTGGTACTGTGTACTGCCCTTTAACTCTAAGAGATGCTCTATCACTTGAAATATACAACTAATTATGTCCATCACTAACATTTATATCTTTATTTTATTCTGTAAATTTTAGAATTGTCGTTATCTAAATAAATCAGAGGCGTAACGAGAAATATTGCCCCCCAAACGGATCTTACAAATAACCTTTGAGCCCTAGAATCCTCGGAGGTGTACGTTACGCCACTGAAATATTTTAATACAGTATCTGAAGCTGACCTGAGAGTGAAGTGCAATATTTAGGCCGCAGGAGTCACTCACGCGTGATTTGGAAGTTCGTAAAAGTAAAGGTGTCTAATCGCTTGATTTTTAATATTTTCACTCGAATACAACCTAATTATATTCAACTTAAAAACAACTTTTCGAATTCTTCCTAAAAATAGTTTAAAGAAATAGTGCAATTCTGTGCCGTTATCTTGTTATTTCCAATTTTAAATTATGACTTGCGTCTTACTGTGTTTCCCCGTCGTTATCTCTTAACCTTCACAGTATGGACAGGTTTACAAGGTCACTTTGTTGGGTACATTCAGAAAAGGAGGTAGAAAAAAACTTGTTTTTCTATTATATTTTTTGTGAATAAATCTTACTAGATTAAGTTGATTAATCTCTGTGCGAAAATATTTTTTTTTTTTTCATTATCCGAAGCGTAAGACAAATTCTTGAAGTACATGTTCGTTTTGTAATTTGCTATGTCCTTGTAAAGTATTTTTTTTTTTTTTTTAT
>BMAV01007926.1:75876-148891 GCA_019973955.1 Trichonephila inaurata madagascariensis
CGCAACTGTTGCTTCTATTTTCTTAAAAATGTTTTTATATCCTTGGTCAATTATGAAACATGGCATTTATCTGATATAGCTTTTTGACAATTATCATTGTTTTTCTTTTCAGATGTCTGCTTTCACCAATAATGAACTTAATTTTCAAATATATGCTACAACAGTGAGATAAATTTCTTTCGTAATTCATATTGCATCCAAACAAAACGCAAGCAACTGATATATACTAATAATATATGCACAGTTAGGAAGGATTGAAATCGAATCAAATTAAGAATTGCCATTTCGTCATGTGATCTACTTTTTGCCTTGTCTTTTTTATGGAGAGGGGGGGGGGGTAAAACACTTGCATAAGACAACATATTTGGCAAAAATTATTTGCCGAAAACACTCTGGCCGCGGTAGCCAAGTGCTATAGGTATCGAATCGCGGCCTTGTCACGAGCTCGAGTCCAGTACCACTAAAGACCTGCCGTGTAGGGTAGCGATGCACGTTAAATCTGTCGCGAGACCAAACGTCCTCCCGTTTGTGTGATGTGGTAGTTAGGAGAGGGGGCTTGTCGTCCACGTCACTTGACCATGGTTCAAAATGACGTGGTCCGTCGCCAAAAGCCCTCGTGTAACTGAACAGTGCGACGTTAATATTCAGTCAATCAATCGTCAAATGTATCTTACCTTTACATAATCGCAGTGAGTTGCCATGTTTCATCAGAGCAAGAAAAATTCTATCGTTTGACACGCGAAATGCGTATTGTTCATTTGATTGCTGGAAATAAAAAATAAATGACATAATCTTCTTTTAACGCTTGCTGGAAAAAGTATCAAATAAATAAGTCAATTTGTGGGGGGGGGGTTATATATTTTGTTAGCAACAAAAGTTTATTAGAAATTATAGTTCAATAAATAAGCAAAATACACGTCTATGGGAAGGCTATGAATTGTAAGTTTTATGTATTCTAAGCATCTAATAAAAAAACACACGTGAATTTATCAGTTATTGTGATCAAAAAATTAAGATTCATACATTTTATTTGCTTAAAAAATAAATATATTCAAATAATACTGCCTACGTTCTTAATGTTTTTGTTTTCGAGACTTGTTTTTTAAAAAAAGTAAGGAAGCTGTAATGTGTGTGTGTGTATGGGTGGCTAGTTTTTAATGGTTTTTGTTTCTTTTTTGCCTCTTACATTACTACCATTTCCGGTGTATTGTTTAAGTGAGCTTCATAAGTATTTTTTATATTTATGCCCCAAGGCTATGACTGAATCGATGTTTACCGCATGCAGCGCCATCTAGATAATTTCTTTATCTACACACATTCTTTTCATTTTGGTAAAATGTATATGGAATAACTCATCAAATAAATATATATAAAATTTCAAAATTTTACCAAAATCTGATATGTACTATGTTTATAATTTAAACAAACGTGCTGTATTGGTTATCCATTGGATTATTTCTTTGTTAATTGTCGTAAGTTTGCAAAACCGATGATAAACTTTTTTTCTCTTCCAGTGCATAACCCTTTGAAAATTGAAAACTGATTGACTTGAATGATGCAACATCCAAGCTGTACATTTTTTGGGGTTACAAATTTCTTTTTTGGTGATATCTTAATAATTGTAGTTTTTGAGGAGGTTTAATCAAACCATTTTGGAATTGAAGGGGGGGGGGGAAAATATTCCATTTCACTGATTGTAGAATGAAAAGAGTAAAAGTGATAAATAATGAACAAAAATGAGGGATTCATTTCTTTTAGGAAAAGGAATTTCAAATTTAATTTAAAATAGAAAAAGGTTTATTCTTGAAGGGGAGAATATTACCATTTACCTATATATATATGGTAATCAGTAGGGATTGCAATATCGGACCAAACGTTCAATACCGGTATTTTTTAGATCTTGATACCGGTTTTAATACCTATTGTAGAAATTTTTAAAAAAAAGAAAACACAGGTGTTTCTTTGTTTTATATTTGCCAGTTTTATTGGAGAGTGTAAATATCTCACAAAAAATCATTTGTAACTTATAAATTATAACAGTAT
This sequence comes from Trichonephila inaurata madagascariensis, assembly GCA_019973955.1. Lineage (NCBI taxonomy): Eukaryota > Metazoa > Arthropoda > Arachnida > Araneae > Nephilidae > Trichonephila > Trichonephila inaurata. Next base: position 77,920 of record BMAV01007926.1, read on the forward strand.
ATATAAAGAATCACAAAAAAATAGAGGAACATCTTATTTATTTAAACCACAAAAAAGTTTAAATATCACTATTCAACCTGTGGTACTATTACAAATTTTTGAAATGTGTTCTTAAAAAACATAGTCCATCAATTGCACTGTCATTAAGCCTGGAACGTAATTTTGTGCAATAATTTCATCAAAACTATCTTTTTTTTTTCAAATTAATGTAAAATTTCTGATGGCTTGGGTTTAGAAAGTGTGCTAAAATTTGTATCTTCATCGTAATTAGATTCTTTCCTCTAACAAATTTGCATCATGTTTCGTTTTTAAATGTGTATGCAGTCCGCTATTACTTCCTCCATTCACTTTAATAACACCTGAACATTTTTTAACATATTCATGAAAACTAACCGAAGTATTATCAACTGATTTTTTATGTTCTTTAAAGTTATTCTTATTCATTATTATGGGTTATTATATATGAGTATATATATATAACTAATCTGTGAAAAATATTTTGAACCCTAAAGTATGATATGCAAATACAGGTCACCAATTAAAAAAAATATAGAAATATTACGCACTTTCTTCACAACTACAACCTTGTTTTCCCAAATATGAATATCAAATTACGAATCCTGAGCTGTGATAAGATAGTTTTGGCCCTTGGATGATTCACATGTTTTACCATTCCTCTTAACTGTACCATACAACTTTAAATAATTTCGCCCGTTAGGGAGACACAAAAATAAAAACGTATACTATTTTTCTATGTTGGTCATCCCTGAACATATAGTGAAGACAATTTTAAAAGAGAGATTTTTAGTAAATACCGAAAAACCGGTATTTAAACTTGTGCGCTCAAAATACTGGTATTCGGTATACCGATATTGCAATCCCTAGAAATCAGTAATGATTGAAAAGATTGATCTAAAAAAGGGGAAACCACAGAAAAAGAAACACTTTTATTTTTGAAGGTTTTCACAGATCTCTTTATTCCACCGTTGTTGGATGTTAAAAGGAAGTTTTAATGAACGAAGCAAAGCAAAAAAATAATGTTATAGTGAATGACACAAAATTAAGTTTGTCACAACCCATATTAAATCAAACTAAAATCTTTTGTAAACAACTAATTCTTCACACAAATATCAACGGTACATTGACAACCAATGAAATAACACCTTCAGCGGCATTTCTTTCGTACTTCCACCTGTATAATCGTTGGGTCAAAATGAGCTGTTAAAAAATTTTTCGGTTGAAAAAAGCTTATTGCTTTTTTTTTGTCCATAGGCAAATTCAAAATTTTCCTCTTTGTGACAAAATAGGAAAAAAACCAACTCATTAGAAAGCGGACAGAAAACTGCTTTAAATTCAAACTAATTTTCGTTAACAGATTTATAATTTTTTAAAATAGTGTCCTCCTATTTATATAATCAATTAGTATAAAGCAGATTTTGGCATGTTTTCACCATTGCAATATTTTCTTCAACGTTGTCCTTATAATGCTGATAAGTACTTATTTTCCTTCAGATAGAAAGAAAACTGTCTATCTAGAAGATCTTCACAAGAGATTATCTCGATGATGAGATGCACATCATTCTTCTGGGGCTTCCGTAAAATTAAATTTTTGATCGTTTAGCTTTGCTTCTCATTATCTCTTCTTGTAGGTTTTTTGGAGATGCAGTAATAAGGTCAGTGGCACAACGGAGAATATTAGGGCCCCAAGCCCAAATACGCACATTGCGTTAGTCAAGCTTTGCCCCCCCCCCCTTCCGCAAAGCGGGGGTGTACGTTACGCCACAGATTAAGTTGACCAATTTTTTTACAATGAAAAGGAGGTCGCGCGCAAATATTTAAGAAAAAATTACAACGTATTTATTAATTCAAACAAAAATACATTAATTAGGCTTCTATGCCTTTTAATTATGTACTTAAACAAGTATTTTTCCCTTTGAATTATTCTTTTTTTTTTTTTTTTTTTTTGGTCAATATGAAATCAGAAATTTCAGAGCAAGAAGTATCCTTCATATTGAACTTTACTGTAAGTGCTACAGCTGAAGTATCAACATTCAATCTTGATTTCTCACTTGTCATGACTAATTGAAAAAACTATAACTGCTGCGGTTTAGTTCCAGGGCAGCACAACGTAAATTTAACAAGAATGACTTCATATGGAATGTGTTCATTTTTGGTATGATGAAATATTTCTCCCATCTTTTATCAATTTCAATATGCTGACTTTCCCATTATACTAATTTATCGGAATTTAAATACACACACACATTCAGTCTTTTAATTTCTTCAAACAGACAATTGCCATCGATTTTAGTTAGGGTTTGCAATCCCGGGATTAGGACTGAACTATTTATGAAAAATACTTACTCATTAGCAGAGTTGAAATTACGTAATAAAACTGAAAACATAATTTAAAAAATTGGTTTAATATTATTATTTATTAAAACAAATCGAAACAAAACTTAATTCATTATAAAAAAAATAATACGTAATGAATTCAATAAAAATAGATCAATTTGAATTCATTAAAAATTGACCCATTTGAATTAAAAATCGATATGTTTGAGAATTTCCAAAATCTTATTGTCTTAACCTTAAAGCAGAATAAAAAGCTCCTTTTTTATTTTTATTGAAACACTATTTTTTAAATATTTAATATAGTTAGAATTGATAACTGCATGGTAAGACATTCTGAGGAAGTAGATTTTTGAAAATTAAAATTATGAAGTCTGAACTGAACTATTTTTCTCGACAAATTTACATATATCTCTACACGGCACGAACGAATAGAATGGATTTACATAAATATTAATCTAAAAAAATTTTCTACTTATACAACTACTACAGAACCAATACTTTTCTTTTTTTTTAAAAAAATCCTTTAACATATAACACTAGAAATTAATCATAATAAAATATTTAAAAAAAAACAGACTTCAATATTAAAAATAACAATAAATACATTGTATATTTCTCAGTCCAATAAAAAATTCTGCCTTTTAGCTTCCTCAAAAAAAGTTTTTTTCGAAATATTTTTAACAACATAAATATTAAAACATGCAATCTGATTAAGTTTGGTATAAAATAAAAGAGAGGTGGTTTCACAAATTTCGTAGAAAGGATGTTTACTAGGCCTTAAAATACCCTCGGAATAGCCTGAGACACGAGCCAATTTTGTTTATCTAAACTACTTTCACCCTCCACCCCTACAAAGGCCACACAAAAACATCAGTTAGCTTTGGAATTCCGTGACTAGTACATCAGAAGGTGAGAGTAAAAATCCGTAAATTTACATCCCCCCTTTTTTTTGTCATTGAAGAATTTTTTTACAAGCACAATGGCAAAGAGCTCTGGGGGAAAGAACAAACTTCTATTTCGCTTAGAATGAAGATGGAGCTTCTTAATGCTCCATCAAAGACGAAAACGGAAATCTGTACAGATTTTGGTTTTGCTAACTCTGCAATATGAACAATAATTGAAAAAAAGAGAACACATTACGGAAATGTTTGAATATATCTATGTAAATGCTCGAAAATATGTATGTACTCTAATAAGCTTAATTTTGTTAAATAGATGTTTTTTGCATTTTTTTTAACATAAAAAAAGTATTTCCGGGCCCCCCCCCCTGTAGTTTCGTGTTAAACGATTTTCATTGTATATGTTTCTGTTTAAGGTATCCGACTACGTTAAAAACTTCATTTTCGGTCAAAAATCACTTTTTTTTTTTTTTTTTTTTGTATTTTATCATTTGAAAATTTAAACAATTCGCTTTCTAAATTTCTCTCTGTTTTGTCTGTGCGATAATTAGAAAAAAAATTACAGGTGTTTAAAATATTATTACCGCTATCAAAAGAAACCGGACGCAGTGAAATCGAAACCGGAAGTTGACTTCTAAACATTCTTTTTACCGCTAGTTTTCGCAGTTTCACCCCATTATAAATTTAAAAACAATATATCTAAGAATTTTTAAAACTATTTTATTGATTGGCAATAATTTCAATCTTTTATTTTGACTTATGTGATTGGCAACATCTGTTTCTTATGACCTCACTTGTTTTTATTTTGGTTTGCGTTTTAGAAATTTATTCTTTTCTTTTTAAAAACTTTTTCGCTTTAATTGTATAGATTTTTTTATTGTTCCGTGATGTTCCGCTTTTTGTTTTACCTTCTTGTAATGGATAACAAGCGAATTAAGTCTGTTTCTAGAAAAGGAAAACAACCAAAGCAAAGAAAAATTGTTCAGACTTGTAGTGAACTAAAACTGAATTACTTAAAAGACTCTTCAGAACAACGAATGTTTAAATGGAACATTAAAAGGTAACAGAATATTTGACTTAAATATTTTGGCAAATGTATTTTCCAGTTTGTGTTGCCCAAAGTGTTTCAAGAATATGTATATATGAAGATTCTGTGTTTGGATTTGCTTCCAGTGTAGCAGTAAAATGCTCCAAATGCGATTTCATAGTCCCTTTTTCATCTACTGAAAAGTTAAACAAGCAAAGTGCCATAAATTTGCAATTTGTTTGTTAAATGCGAGTAATTGAAAGAGATATTCGTCTGCTAAAAAGCGGTGTGCTACGTTGAATATGCCTTCTGTAACAAAAAGGACATACAGACTATGTGAAGAAAAAAAGCTCTTAGCTGCTGTTACCATGAATGACGCTGCTTTAGAAAATGTTCCAATACGACAATCGCAGAATGCGGAGTATCTATTGATGGTACTTGGCAAAGACGTGGTCATTCATCCCAGAATGGTTGTGTTGCAGCGTTATCAATTGACACTGGGAAACTTCTGGATTTGGAGATCATGTCGGAATTTGCAACAGATTGAAGAGACCAGTTGGACATGCATGTTCTTGCAATCAGTCGGTGCGTACAGAATCTTTAAGCGTTCTTGTACCACGAGAAATCTTAAATAAGTCCATTTTTATGGTGGGGACTCCCAAGGATACCTTGCAGTGAAAGATGTGTATAGTATCAACAGTGTCACCAAATACGAGTGTATAGGACACATCCAAAAAGAGTAGGTAGCCGGCTAAGAAAGCTTAAAAAAACCAGAAAAGCTTCGGTGTGAAAGGAAAACTCACCGATGTTATGATTGATAAAATCCAAAACTATATACTATGGCATTGCCATTAGAAGTAACACTCATAACATCAAGGCAATGCAAAGTGCTACCATAGCGGCATTTTTTAAAAAAAGCATCGAAAATATAAATGAAATTAATAGTTCATAGCTTCAATTAGCTATAACTTTTGATTCAAAAGAAATAATTTAAAACTTGTAGTCCAGCCTCTAGACATTTGTTTAAAAAATGTGCTGCAGCAATTTTTTTTTGTAAAATATGAATTTTTAAAAATAAAGCATTTGAAAAAATTTAATTAAAATTTCTTTAAAAATATTAAAATTTTTGTAAATTGTTATGTATGTATATTATTTCTAACTGTATTTTTAATAATACAGCATAAAAATGAAATTAAAAAGGTAAACATTTTGGGGATTCTTAGAAAATTAAAAAAATAAGTCTCCGAACGTAGTCGGATACCTTAATAATTCTTTCGTTTGAAGTCAAATTACAGTTGGTTGGAAAGAATTAAAAAAATTATACTCATTTAATACGGTTTTAAATTTGGGAAATACTATCTTTCATGAGATAAAAAAATTGTTGTTAGCTGAATTTTTTAAATTTAACTCGTGCGAAGAACCAGTATTCCAGCGAGTGAATAAAAAAAGTACTTAAGAGTATGCGACTCTAAATGCTATGAAAAATCTAAAAGGCTTTTGAGAAGCCATTGCTATCTCAAGAATTCGGTAGGATTGAAAAGGGTGACGCCTTATTTTGGAAAACATAATGGAGCTCTTCTCCCCCCCCCCTCTATCATTTTTCTTATCTTAATCAAGAAGCGTTTGTTTAAAATTGGGGAAGGCGATATCTTTTTGGCAAGAATACTGTGAAAAACTTTATTTCTACCTCTAATGATAAGACAGTTACGTAAAGAAAAAGATCTCAATAACACCTGGGGGGATCGATGACTGTTCGTTATTGGGAGTTGTTTCGCAACGTCGAAGAAACGCCCCCGCGCAAACATCTACTTACGTAATGTGCTTTTCATGAGATTTATTTTAAAGTTAGTTTGTAAATTTACATGCCTTACAATCCGGCGCATAACGAAGAAACCTGAAAATGTCATTTATTAGAGGTATTATTTCACAAGCTCTCTTTGGAAGAAAAAAAAAAGTTTACTTCTAGAACTACATCCATTTAAGTTCATAGAAGGAATGTCATTTCTTTTGAAGAAACAGTATTATGATTTATGCATAAGTCTAATTTTTTTCTATGCTCATCTTTTTTTTTTCTAAGCTCTCAATTTTATACCCGGCGTATAACGCTCACCCGTACATTTTGATCTTATTTTTTGTGTGCGCATTATATACCGGGTTCTACGGATTCGTTCGTTCTTGATTTCGTTTCAATGGAAGGCGAATTAAAATTTCTCTGCAGGCTTTTGATAGATTGATTCCCTGTTGGTTTGGGGGCTGCGGTAGCCCAGTGGTCAAGGTATCGGATCATGGCAGACATGTCATGAGTTCGAGCCCATTTCCACTAAATACCCGCCGTGTAGGGGAGCGATTTACGTTAAATCTGTCGAAAGCTCAAACGTCCTCCCGTTGGTGTGGTAGTTAGGAGAGGGCTAGCTGAGGCGTCTCTTGACCATAGTTCAAAATGACGAGGTCCGTCGCCAAAAAGCCCTCGTGTAGCTGAACAGTGCTACGTTAATATTCACTCATTCATTAGACTATTGGTAACACGTTTCATTTGAATATGCACTCCTAGTGTGACTGGAGGGATTGATCTGTTGGTTTGAGTTTCGAAAGTGGGTTCGAGTCTATAAAAATCTGCGGAGTTTGGAGAGTAGGGTGATCACGAGCCTGAGGGTGAGAATGGAATACGGGCCTTTATGATTAGAAGCGCAGGTGGGAACAGCACGCGGTTCCGTAACGATTTCCCTAAAAAGATTGGTGGGTGGAGTGAAGGCGGTGACCCCTCTCGGTGTTCGAACCCCCGACACGGCGAATGAAAAACGAAGTGCGATTTCAGTCTAGATCGCAGACATTTTAAAAGTGTGTTGATTTATTTTTAATTTTCTTGAAACTTGTTTCAACCACAGAGATGTCATGACTGGTCCTTGTGTTACGATAAAATCACCAGGCTAGTCACGAACTCGTAGCCAACGGGTTGTGGTTTCGAGTCCTGGTGACACTGAACACCTGCCATATAGAGGAACAGTCAGGAGAATGGGGTGCTAGCTGAGCTGTCGTCCTCGTCACTTGACCAAAATAACGAGGTCCGTCGCCAAAAACCCTCGTGTGGCTTCAGAGTGCGACGTTAACTTAGTTTTGTAATAAACAATCATATTTCTGTTTCCGCATGTGGCTGCTATAACCTAGTGGTCACGGCCGGCGTGTCATGAGTTCGAACCTTGTTTCTCTGAAGACTCGCCGTGTAGAGGAGCAGTACACGTTAAATTTGCCGATGCTCAAACGTCCTCCTGTTGGTGTGGTGCTGAAGTTAGGAGAGGGGGATGCCAACTCAGGTGTCGTCCTCGTCACTTGAACATGGTTCAAAATAACGAGGTCCGTCGCCAAAAGCCCTCGAGTAGTTGAATAGTGTGGCGCTAATATCTTACTCGCTCTGTTTCTGCTCTCGATGTAATATAAAAAAAGAAATTGTTGAACAAAAGCATCAAATTCAAATGATTTGCTGAGATGCAATATTTATCATTTTAAATGATGTTCCATATTAAATAAATTGGAAATGTGCAAAATCTGATACTTATCTTAAATATAACTTGGTAAACATTTATATGGATGTGTATGAGCTAAAACTTGAATCCGACGAAAGTGACTGAAGTGATAGCACAAATGTTTGTTTTAAAAAAGTCCTACGGATAGGAAATTGAAATGACATCATTTGTTCAGACAAACTACTGAACTGATAAAAAAAACCTTCGAAAACAATTCAATGAGATAAAATATGCTTTTGAATATATTTAAAAATCCATGGTTCTGTGTGGCAGATCATTCGAAGAGAGAATTTCATGAAGTGGTTAATTGGAAAGATGTTCAACGTTGCCAGGTGTGTTATCTGCCCTTTGTCTTATTATGCTTATCTGGGACCAGTCTTATCTCCAACCCAAAGTGTGATTGGAGTCGACCAGGATTTTTATCGCCGGTTTTGCGGGCGGTTTGAGTTTTCCAATGGGACACAGGATGATACGTTTTTGAAACTGTGCTGTATTTGTGACCATTCTTTGCAATGGTCAGACAGCTGGAAGGTACCCGGCTTATCAGCCGTCAGGATAACGGACCTGACCCTTTCACATATGGAACTATTAAATACGAAGCGCTTGATTCTCGGACTCCCAGGTAAACTTTTTGTCTGTCCAAATATCACCCAATGAATATTCATATACCAAACATTTTCGAATATATGCAGATCATAAAAAAAGTGTAAATTATGTTTCTAAGCTCTTTTTTATATTGCGTTTTATACAAAAAAAATATTTATATATATTCTACATATGTGTTATTCTATACAAATGTTTGAGATTCACTTAATATTCATTGTTTTTGAAATGTAATACACAATATATAAAATGTTATTATAGCGTGTGTTAAAATAATGATGTGGAAAAATTGTTATAAAACTAAAATTGCGGTTTCAAATTGACTTTTTCCTCAATTTAAGAAAAAAATACTAATATTAACACATAGATAGAAATTAGCCTCGTGAATGTATTTTTTAAAAAAATTTCTGTTATTACACATAACATTGTTACAATAAACTATGTAATTAGTACATTTATACATTATGAGATTCACTGTTTGTGTCCAATAAAATCCCAATTTAGTTCATATTTTTGGCGAGAGACAGTAAAAGGGCGCCCAATTGCGCCAACAGATTGTTTTTCTGTATTTGATCACTCTGTCATAAATGTTTACAATAATTCGCCAAGTTGGTGACATGTAAATGTGTGCAACACAGAATCCAACCCTATGCTTCTAAAATATTTTACTAAAAAAAATATCATTTTTTCTTAGTTATAATTTATAATTTAATAATAATCTTTCAGATTTTAAGATATTTTGGAAGTAGTGTGTTTTTGTTTCTCTCTAAATTTCTATCTTATAAGTGGCTGAAAATGAAGAGATAAATACATGACAGAAAACTTTTCATGAATAATATTGTGTTTTTCGACGTGTGATGGAAACTTATATTTAAGAAATGAGCCTCTCATAAATTTAAAAAATAATATCTTTCGATTTGTAAAAACTTTGAGTTGTGTTTATGTAAAGGTAAATTTGTCTTTAGAATGTGTTCCTTAAATTTATATCAATAATATTGGGGGGGGGGGGGGAAATGTCGTTGTCAAACCAATATCTGCTATGTGCACTTTTTGGAGATTTCCACATTTTGACTAGATGAATAATTAAATTTTCATACAAAAAAATGGCTGTGTGACCTGTGGTCATTAATATATATACATGTACTATGTGCATCCGCCAGAATGTTGTCAACTTCGGTGCGCTATGTATATCAAAAGTTAATTTTTGTGCATTGCAGATATTGGTGTGGCAACAACGATATTCTTATTTATTTTAACTCGAGATTTCTCTGGAAAATTTTTTAAATTCAAGAAATTATGGAATTTATTTTTTAATTCTAGCTACTTGAAATCTGCAGAATTAGTTTGACATTTATTAATTACAGTGACTTGAAATTGATTCTAATGCATTCAAAGCAATTTGATTGGGAAGAAATATTCGGGATCAAAAGGAGGAAGCTTTGGCTTAATCTCAAATTTAAATCCGAAGAGAGAAAACATTAAGAATAAATAAAAATTCATATAAGACATTTAAAAAAGATAACATTTAGTCGATTTTAGAACTCTGGAATAATGTTTGTTGACGATAAAAGGGAAATAAATAAGTAAAATATACGTATTTATTTTTCGAATCTATTTAAGGTGTCTTAACAAGATACAAATATTTTTTTTTCTTTCATGAAACTTATTGTTGAAATGGTTTCTTTATTTAAAAAGATGTTATCTGAGACAATCTTTTGAATTTTGTATCATTCTATTTCAAGGTGTCATGAAAAAAAGTTTCACAGTGAATTTTTATCTAGCCGATGAACTTTTTCAAATTCCCAAAAAGGAAAAAGAGCAAATATTCAGTTATTAATTGCATTTATTTTTTAAAAACATTTAAAGTTTCGAGTTCATGTGTCAAATTTTAATTATTAAATTCAGAAGAAAATTCTGTGTTGCCCAATTTTATGTCTTTATTTTATCTTTGTGTTTTACAACATTCTCTTGAACTCATCATTTGTGACTATATTTCGAAAACATGGTATTGTTTGTCTCAACGATATCAATGGAGGAGCAGAGAGGCAAAATAAAAAGAAGCGTGGTCACTTTTGAAATAACAAACGAATGTTGACCCTCATAAATTATTGCATTCTGTGTAATGATTATGTGTCAGTTTGTTTTGTAGAATAATTTTGGAAATGATTGCTTTTAGACCATTGTTACAATTTTATTTTTTCAAGGTCTTTGGAAAAGTCAAGAATAAGGTTTGTCTTGTATGACTGTCTTCCAATCGAACCGAGTGCTTTTCAACCCCGTCTCGGGGATGCGGTAGCCCAGTGGTTAAGGTATCGGATCATGGCAGGCATGTCATGAATTCGAGCCCAGTACCACTAAAGACCCTCCGTGTAGGGGAGCTATGCACGTAAAATCTGCCGAGAACTCAAACGTCCTACCATTGGTGTGGTGTGGTGTGGTAGTTAGAAGTGGGGTTGGCCAGCTCGGGTGTCGTCGTCATCACTTGACCATGGTTCAAAATGACGAGGTCCGTCGCCAAAAATCCCTCGTGTAGCTGAACAGTGCGACTTTAATATTCAACCCCGTCTCTTTTGATACAGATTTTGGGATAATCAGTTGCATTATACCGGAAAGTATGACTACACTTTCAAATATTGATTACAAATATAAACGTATTCACTTACGATTCAATGAAGAAAACTTTTTCTTTACAATGCTTTATTGCACGATTTCGATGCGCGCAACATATCCAGTTCTAGCCATGTTCTGCAAGATCTGTGTCATTCGTCACTAATTGAAGACCTCTTTCTACAAGAAGACAGCTAATTGTGACGATACCCCATTAACGCTGTATATGTGTTACAGATTTAAATTCGGTAAGCCATGTTATAACTTGCGCTTGTTCTTGCGGTGAAACCATTTTGAAACAGGGACATTTCGCCATCTAGTTCGTATTGCATGAAACAGAAATTTTAATATTTTCTTTGTAGTACGCACACACAAAAACCATAAGTGAAAATTTTTGTTTATTTTAATTTTTGAAAGTGTAGTCAAACTTTTCGGACACCCTATATATTCATTGTATGCTTTTTAATAAAGATCTATTTTATATAATAAATAGTATACGTTCTATTAAATTTATTCAAAAGTTAATTTTTTCTTTGTATTAATTTTGCGCTGCTAGTACCTGAAAAACGATTTGTATATATCCCGAAACCTTGTGTAAAAAATGAACTTAATAGGAGTTGCACAAAACAGTAGCATAATATTATTACAAGAATAATAATAGGAAATATAATGAGAAATATCAATAATTACTAAAGGGAAAGGTTTTTTGAGAAAAAGTGGAGTCAATTTCATTTCTACTACCGCCCCCAGTGTTTATTATATCTTAATCATTAATTATTGTATCTAAACCTTTCTCATGGTTTGAGAGCATAGTAAAAGAAAAGTTGTAATTGTATAAGTAACATGATCCTTCTTAGTTGAGCAAAATAGCACATTTTATGAATTCACTTCCCATCCATTTTCAAGCCTTGTGTAGAGTTGTGGCTCAGTCGTGTCGGAGAGAGAGGGGATGCCGACTCGGGTGTCCTTGGCTCAAAATGACCCGTCGTCAAAGCCCTCGTGTAGCTTCCAAACACGAGGCAATCTTGGCCTAAATATTTATGTAAGGTAAAACGTCCGCCTTGCATCGATTGAGGTTGTGAACTTGACTGCTAGAAATACACTCATTGCCATAAAAATTTGCGCATCAAGAAATAATTGTGGGATTGTAACGAAACTTGGTATAAAGGTAGATGTCGGGAAGATATGCAAATGATAAGAAATGCAGCGTAATTCCACTAGAGGACGTTCTCTTTGGAGTATACAACTGGTAAGCAGAGCTTGTTTGAGTGTTCTTAATCTTTTGTTGAGGTGAACATGTTGTTACGCCGCCATCGAAGACAATATGAGCTGCTGTCAGCGTTCGGGATGAGGGAAGCTGGGTGGTCAGCTCGGCGAGTAGTTCATCAAGTGAGCCGTTCTGATTTTACTGTGAGGAAGTGTTGGGACCAGTGAACAGAAGAGACGTCATTTACATGGCAACCAGGCTCAGGACGCCCTCGGCAGACGTGTCGTCGAGAAGACCGTCACATCATACGGCATGCACGCATTGAACCAATTGCCTCATTAGCCGCTGTGCAGACACAGACAGCACCTTCACTACTGGCACCTGTGTCTTCTCAAACCATCGCTAGGCGCCTGATTAGATTGCAGCGAAATGGAACCTGGTCGTCTTCAGCGACGGATCTAGATTCAATTTGAGCAGTGATGACAATCGTGTTCGTGTGTGGAGTTCCCGTGGTGAACGCCTCAATCCTGCCTTCGTTTTACAGCGACACAACGCTCCCATAGCTGGTGTGATGGTATGGGGTGTCATTGCTTACGATACATGGTCACCCTTAATATTGATCCATGGCACAATGACGCCCCAGCGGTACGTCCATGACATCCTTCAGCCACATATGTTACCACTCATGGCAGGGTTCCCAGGAACCATTATTCAACAAGACAATGCTCGGACACACGCAGCAAGGATATTACAAGACTGCCTCCGCCACATTACCATTCTTCCCTGGCCTGCTCGATCCTCAGATTTGTCACCAATCGAACATATCGGATCATTTGGGACGGAAAGTTGGACAGCTTACGAATTTCGTCGAATTAGAGGCGCGTTTACAGCAACTGTGGAACGCGAGATGTCTCAGAACATCATATGGAACTTGTATGTCTCAATGACTACTCGTATCGCATCGTGCATTCACGCTAGAAGGGGTCCAACAGAGTACTGAAACTTCCGTTCATTTGTACTTTTTTCTGCAATAAACGAACTTTTTTTTGATTTTCAAAACGTATGTAAAATTTCGTTTCATTTTGACGACTTTTACTTGGTGCGCAAATGTTTATGGCATTGAGTGTGTATACTCTAGTCCAACGGTCGCCAAACTTTTTGACCTCACGGACCAGTAAATTTATAATTTAAATGCCGCGGACCACTAATAGGATTTTTTAAGTGTTAAACATTTTTATAAAAAAAAAAATTGTGATCTAAGAACACATAAAAGTTAACTAGTTAATAAAATGAAACTATTAATAACCAAATTACGAAAGCTTTATTAATAAACCATAATAAAATACACAAAAGCTGTGAAAACAGAACAATTAAAAAATGGTTTAAGTATATATCAAACTTTTAGCATTATGCATTCCTAGTGTGATGGATGTTCCTGCTTACTTGAAAGTTGTGGAGAATTGAATCAGAATTTTTTCATCGCCTGTTCACTAAGAAAATGACGACTTATTTACCGAGGCATTATTCTATTCTACGAAGTTGCGTTTTTATAACTTTTCACGTGAATTTAATTATGTTTTAATGCATTTTAAAACACAATTTAACGTGTGTGTGTGATGAGTAAGTCTTTTCCACACATTTTCCTGGGGACCAGCGAAATTTTCTCGCGACCTCTGCTCTAGTCGAATCCGAGGAATAGCTGGAATAACCGTATCGTACAGTTTCGATGCACTATAAATCAAGATATTGAATGTAACAGATTTGTGAGGGACTAATTTAAGTTTTGTAAGAGACAGCCACAGATATTCTATGTGTGAACTCTTAGTCGCATTTCAGCTTCGTCCAGAACTTTTGCACAAACATCCCGTAGTCTTTTATTTTTCATACCATTCGCCTGACGTTAAAAAACTATATAGGTGGCATTGCCATCGGAATCGAGAGAAGGAGGAGAGGGAAACAAATGGTCTTAATTAAATTTAATATGTAGTAGTTAGTTTTGTTTATAAGTTGTGCTTGTTTTGTGTGTGGGGCTGCAAATAAATCTTCAGCCATTAAAGATAGGCTGACTTTATTTGTGCCTGGTATACTAATGGAATTTCAGTTAAAACAAAGAACATGCAACAACAACGGGTATATTATTCATTGTCAGATAAATTTTCTAATTGGAGATTCTTTTCAGAATCATGCCGATCCACACAGCAGTTACTCATTCCATTTTGCTAAATTCAAAATCCTTCTCCGCCGCCATTTCGACTGATCCCGCTATTGTTTACTGTCTTTACAAACTTTAAAAGTAATTGTAGACACTTTTTAACTTGTATGCTTCTAGAAACTTTTAAGTTGCACAAAATGCAAAGTATTTTATATCATTTTAAAGAGAATTTAAGGAACTAGTTGGATATCCGGGATAATAGCGCGCTTCTTGTTGCTGGAATGGAATCCAATATGGCGGCCTAGCGGTAACTTAATGATACACAATAATTTTAAAGAATTGTTTTGAAATGTATTTCAACTGAAGGATATAGGAAGAGATTGAGAATAACCAAGATCAATCAATAAATAATGAATATCTATATAATATAATAAAAAGTAACATGTACTAATAACAGTATTGTAAACAGCATATAATAATCTTATTATAGAATTTTATCGTAATTATAAATAATATTCATATAGTATGATTTAATAACAATTATTATATATAATAATCATATAATATAAAAAAGAATTATAAAACAGAATAAACATCGTATTGTAAAAAAAAATAAAAATAATGCATAAGAATACTCGTATTACATACTTATAAAAAACATCATAATAATTATAAATAAGAATAGCTATGAATAAAAAACAAAAATAGTTATAAATCAATAACATAATACGCGCGTAATAATATTTATAAATAAATATTAAAAGGAACAATTATAAGTAACGAATATTATGATTATTACATATAGTAATGATTGCATTTTTATATTACATTATTAACAAAATAATTACTTAATATATGTTAGTAATTGATATTCATTATTAATTTTAAGTACTGAAAGCTGGCAATAAAAAACTTGCACTGCAAGTTCCTTCAACGAATTTCATCGAACAAAGAACAAAAAAAAAAAAGAAAGTATTTCTAAAATGTAAAATAAACGATTTATAGCGATAATTAAAAGTACAACACTTATTCTTTTAAGAATAAAATATTCTAGTACTCACTCATATTAGAAATATCCATATTCAAAAATAGCACAAAATAAAACAGTTGAGGGAACAATTGCACTGAAATTGGCTAAATTTTTAGTCGCCTGAAATTAATAGGGTTACCGCTGGGAAAAACCGATAACAGTTATTTCTAATATACGTTATCCCCATTGCAACCACATCGACAAACGATAAAAATATCAAGGTAACCATATTGTAATGTTATCGCCCATGCGGCGGTATTCACCAAAGACTCATTTCCCGTTGGGAACGAGTGATGTTTCAACGGTCGTCATGTAGCTTCTCGTGGGAAAGATCCCAGGGTGGACACCCCGGCGCTGATGTCCTAAGGGAAGTCAACCTCTTACCTCCCTTAATCTAGCCGACAGTAAGATGCCGATGCAGTTCCCACGACAGCCGCCGGTTTCAAAGTACACCGTGCGAAAGCAAGGCTATCTTGAAGGACCAGGCGGCGACAGAGTTTTGATGACGTCACGAAAAGAGGGAATGCTTTGCTAGTCGCAGTGGCTGTCAGGAATATAAAGCTTACGAATTTATTTCTTTTCAGGTCGTAGACTAATATTTCTACATTTATATTGATTATTTTTTATAATTCTCATTTAGAATATTTTCAGAGGAAAGTTATGTATTAATACGTTAGAAAGATTTCTAATATTTTCCAGGAAAAGGGGAAATAACACTCGTGAAAGGCTCACAACAATGTAAGAAACATCTAAGTAAAAATTGACTCAATATAAAATATTTTCCATCAGATAAAATAATAAAAGCAACATTTACTTGCAAAGAAAATATGAAAAGTAAAGCATTAGAGGCATATTAATAAAAAAAACCATGTGAATTTAGCAAAATTTTGCTGTAATCAATGAATCATAATAAAGGTTAAATGTATGCAAAAATATATACAAATGCAAAATTCATGTAAAAATATATACAAATATAGAAATGACACAAACAGCTTTGGATACCGCAGTAATTATACAACTAAAATAGATTCTAGATTATGCGTCAGGAAAAATATACATTAGGAAAGAATACTTTACCTGTAAATCTGGCAAAAAAACAAAAAAAAAACTTTTCATAGAATATATCATTAATGAGGCAATGTACTGATTACTTTCAAGTTTTGAATCACTTGGATTTGTTCTGATATTATTCAAACCAATTTTTACATTATTTTTTTATGCGTTACAAATAAATATTATGCCTAGGTAAAAATATTTAAAAATCAAACAAATTTTTTTTTTAATTAAAAAAATAGTATTTTACTTTTAACATCCTTCGAATGCTAAAATCTTCTTGAAAATGATTTAAACGAATAATGTAAATAAATAGAATTATTCTTTAAGTAATAGTTATGTGAACTATTTTAAATATGAGCATAAAATCTATTTTGAATAAAAAAAAATGAAGTATAAGGAAGTGCATGTACATTGAATAATGTACCAATCGATGATTGAATATTTAAATAAATAAAACAGAGTGAAATATAAAAAAGCAACATTGATCCTAACTGGCCTTATATATTTTATTTTTCGATTATCCTTCACTGTTAAAATTTCTTCATTGCGCTTTTTTGAATAATTATTTAAGCATATATTGCCGAATGTAATGAATATTTTTTAAAAAATATGAAAATGCATGTGTGTTACACTTTACACAAGATGAATGAAACGAATGCGAGACATTCCACAACTCATATAATTCCGTTTCTGTTGTGCTTCTAAACAGATAATTGGCAATTAACTTTCGAAATTGATCTCTTTATTTGAAAGAAATATACATTTGCAATCGGAGCATCCAAATTTTATATTATGCACGCATAACCCGTAATGTACATTAAAATTTTATTCCTTCTATTGAGATATCTTCTAATTTATTTGAATTGTTAAATACTTCGTTGAAATCCTTAATTTCTACTTTAACATTAAATACCTCTCCTGAATAATTTGAAATTAAATTTTTCAGTGAAATAATACCATATTTATCCGAAAAGCGCAATTATTTTTCAGCTTGCAAAATTTTTCCTATATTACAAATTTAAACATACTTTTCTTAAGATTGAATAGCCATAACGTGATGAGAACAGAATTAATAAAGCAAAATTCTTCAAAAACATTAACCGTATTAAGAATATTTAGCAATTCACTAAAATATGTTAATCAATATGTTATCTCATTCAAATAGGATAGACAGCAGGGAAAATGTTAGGATATGTATCTTATTTGATGAACTGTTGGGTACATAACAATAACGAGGCATTACTATAAAATGTGTGGAGTTTTACGTTATGTTATTAATAAAACTTTTAATATTTTTAAGATAAGGATTTGATCGATTAAAAAAATATATAAATTTAAACACCAATTTCTCATATAGAATAACATATCTTAATTTACAAATAACTAGTGATGTTGGCATAAATGCATCAGTTTATTATACTCAGTTATCTTCAAAACTAAAAATAAATTCAATAATGACTCAAGAATAAAGTTATACAATAATATAAATAACCTTATAGGATAACCTTAAAGGATATAACCTTTCTTTATATCCAATGGTATCGCTAATGTTATGTTCACTACATTTCATATCTAAAAACACGTGGTGATGTAAAGCACTATATCACAAGCTTTAATGGAAGACTGGTGAAGTGATAGTTAAATGAGGGGAAAATCGTCCCTCCTTTGATCATGGGACTTGTTTTGGGCGGGTTTTCTGTCGCAGCCTTCAGAATTGGCGAAAGGGACTTGGACCAATAGAAGAATGGTTCCACCAAATACATCCAAACAGAAGTGACTACTCATCACATGTCACTTTCGTGGGCGGAACGTATTTCACCTCAAAAGAGACCATGGAATCGCGAGAACAGCCAGAGAGCGACACCAGGAACATGGTCAAAGGATTTAGGAAGAAGAGATCCCCCATTTCAGCCCTGACAGGCCCCACCGGAATTGCATACACAGACGTTCAGAAAGCTGAAACGCTAGCAATCTCGCTAGAAAATCAGTTTCAACTCAACGAAATAAACAACCTAGACCTTCACAAACAACATATGAGGCTTGTTGATAGGTTCTTTATCAACGAAAATAACTTTGATGACACCCCCATTAATTCTAAACCTTCTGAACTAATAACCTACATCAAAAAATGAAAATCCGGAAAGCCCCTGGTATTGACAGGATCACAAACAAAATGGTCCAAAACTTTCCTATCTCTGTTATTTTCCAACTTAATTAACAATATCTTAAATACTGGTCATTTCCCACAAGCGTGGAAAACAGCCACAATTGTACCGATTCTCAAACCCGGTAAAGACCTCCCATCGTCCAATATCTCAGCAAATTAGCTGAGAGAATCATTCTCAACAGACTAAATGACCACCTCCAAAATAATGATATTATAATCCCCCAGCAGCACGGTTTCCGTGCCAATCTTTCCGCATCACATCAGCTTCTGCGTGGGGTGGGATATATCAAAACTGGATTTGCGGAAAACAAGTCAACTGGGGCTGTTTTCCTCGACAGAGTTTGGCACTCCGGCCTTCTCTACAAATTAATTCGCATTAACACCCCACCCTATTTAATTAAAATCCTTCCTCGAAAACAGAAATTTTTTTGTCCTAGTTTACCACTCCTACTCTTCCCTCAAAAATATTAATGCTGGAGTCCCACAAGGGGCCCTCTTATCTCTATTTAACATATATATCAATGATATCCCTAGAACAAGCTTCTCGACTATTTGTCTGTACGCAGACGATTCAGCAATTCTGGTGCAGAACACGCAAACTTAGACTATCACTCATCAACTTCACAAACACCTAGCGAGAATAGAATACTGGCTTTCCACTTGGAAAATTGCACTAAATGTTGATAAAACAGAAGCCTTATTCTTCTCTCGTCACATCAAGAAAAAAACCACCAGACCTTTACATACACAATACACACGTCCCCTGGTCTCAAAACACCAAATACCTTGGTGTTATTCTTGATAAAAGACTCACGTTCAAACAACACCTCACACGACTAAGAAAAAACTTGAGAATTTCCGTGGCTAAAATTTACCCACTAATTTCCCGGAAATCTCTTAGAAATAAGATGCTTATTTCCATGCAAATCTTAAAACCCACTCTGATCTACTCCTGTTCAATCTGGGGACATGCAGCCCACTCAAACATCCAATTCATTGACATCAGATTCGCTCTAAATTTAAAAACTCTAAAAGAAGTCATCAAAAAGATCGCTATTAAATTCTTTAATAACATTGATTCCCATAATAACAGAGCAATTCTCCGTATAGAAAAGTACCCCCTGAATCCCCTTTTTAATCGCCCCAGAAATATCCTCGCAAGTTTTCATTTTAAATTCCCATTTCTCAAAATTCCAACATGGCATTAGGCAGACTCTCTCTCCTCTTATAGGAGTCGAGCGAGCTGACCAATCCCGATTGCTGCTCTTAGAGCAGACTTTTCTGATATCCTTTTCCAAATATCGCTGGAGAAACTGGCTGGAGTACCTAGACCTGTCGGTCTCTAACCTCCTTTAAGGTAATTTTGATATGCCTTTAAAGAGTTTTACCATTTGCCCATTGTGATAAAAAGTTTTGAATTATATAAAATAATTATCATAGAATAATGATAGTGAAGTTACTTGGATGTGAGAACATAAATTTATATATAAAAAGAGCATTAGAGAAAAACAGTGAAAATGAACTAAAAAAGTGGGCGGAGTTAGCCTAGCCAATCCGGATGCAGCAAAAACTGCAGATCTTGAGCGCTGGAAAAGTTGTCAGAAAATGTGAGTCGAAGTCAGAAAAGTAAAAGGGAGTGATATGATTGGCCGATACAAGAGTTCGGCAAAGGGGGGTATAAGTAGTTTTGGGAAGGTGAATATCCAATCAGAGAGCTCCAGCATTTCAACGCTGCTGAAGTGCTGTGCTTTTAAGAAAAAATTTGTAAAAAAGGAAAAATAAGAAAGAAATTAAAGTCTGGGTTGACCAGGATGTCTCTTGGTCTTCTCACGGAAAAATGGGGGGAAATAAGAAGGGATTTCAGTTATAGATGAGTTGTCAGATTCATCTATGCTGTTAAAAAAGTTAACTGCTAATATATTTGCGAATGGTCTGTCTAATGGTAGGAATATTACAGGCGAATCTAAGATCTTTATTTCTCATATACCAATGAGAGCATTGCAAATTTGCCTGATAATAACATTTTGAGAAGTTTCGAGTAAATTAATATTAGTTTTTGCTGCGTGTCCCCACGGGGGAGGCGTAGGTAAGTAATGGTTTTAAGATCAGAGTGTAGATAAGCAGTTTGTCACTTAATTTAGACTTTCTGCAGATTAGGGAGTAAAGTTTACGCGTAGTATATTTATCTCTAATATATGTAATGTGTTGTCGGAAAGTGAGATTTTTATCAATGATGACACCAAGATATTTGGTGTAGTGCACCCCCGCCCACCCCGAGTGGCTACAACCCAATGGACGGCGTCCGACTCACCCTGAGGAATTAATAAACCCCGTTTTTCCGCGCAGCTCCCACAGCGAGCGTCGACTCTCGACCGTGCGGGTTCACCG
This sequence comes from Trichonephila inaurata madagascariensis, assembly GCA_019973955.1. Classification (NCBI taxonomy): domain Eukaryota; kingdom Metazoa; phylum Arthropoda; class Arachnida; order Araneae; family Nephilidae; genus Trichonephila; species Trichonephila inaurata. The sequence continues at coordinate 98,932 of BMAV01007926.1, forward strand.
CGCGGTCCGACTCTCTCTCAGAAGCTTCTCACTATCGACTCGGCAAGCCGAATCGCAGTGCTGGGCACAGATTAGCTCCCTTATGGAGTTCTTTTTTACATCAGAACTTTTCCCATCTTAAATTCCTTGTTTCACATAAAGCACGTATTCTTTTTATCTCAAAGTACTTTTAACTTTTATTTAATTCTTAAACTTAATAAATAAATATTTAAAAAAAAATCACTACTTTAATGCAGTTCCGGGCTAAGGTAAAGCCGATGCAATGCTCACCCAAAGTTTCAAAGAGAGAAGGTGAATTTTCCCAGCGGGAAACAGGTACTCCGCAACCATTCCTCGTATAGAGCGACACCAACGCAAACAGATGATCTAACTCTGACAGTCTCTCCAATTCCAATAGCCTCACCCGCATCTGCGCCCCGCGACTTCCAATAGCCTTACCAGCATCTGTTCCACCAGCTCGTTTCAACGCCGCCTTCAACATTTAGGTTTTATTATTGCCTGTAGCAGAACATTACCGCCGCGGCACCCATCTTGGCGAACATCAACAACAACTTAGCGCCATTACCCCGGATATCAAACTATATAGCTCCGAATTTAATACTACATTCAATACAAAAAGGAAAATTAAAATATTTGAAAGGCAAAAAAAGTTATGCTGCAATAACTGTCGATATGCATCAAATACCGATGATAGCCGCGAGTTATCAGAGCTTAGTAAGGTTCCGTTTATTCTTTATTACAGCTTCACATCGATGTTTCATTGAGCTGAAAATAATTTTAAGTTCATCCTTCGTTATTACATGATGCCAGGAAACAATTATATTCTCAATGAGTTCCTTTTTATTTCATGAGTAGCTCATTCGAACAAGAGTTTTCAAACGGTGCCACAAGTTTTCGATAGGATTGAGGTCAGTATTGTTTCCTGACCAGGATAGCAACTCATTGATTTTAGAACGGTACCAGTCTTTCTATTACTTTACTGTGTGGCAAGGAACAGAATCTTGTTGGAAAAATAAATGAAGCATTGTTGGTAAATAGATCCCTGGTGGAAGGCAGAAGTTTGGGTAATAGAATGGTGTCAATGTATTTAATGACATTCGGTGCCTCATCGATGATAGGAAGGTGACCGATACCATCTGCTGATATGCATGACTAAATGATAAAACTATGTGGGTACTTCACAGTTGCCTGGATGCAGTTCGGATGTAGCATTTCTGCTATTCTACGTCTTGCATATTTTAGGCTATCACTACCGAATAACGATATTTTAGTTTCATCCCTCTATATAACTTGTGACCAATAATCAGTAGTCTAATTAATGTGTTTCTTTTTTAGAGCTGCTGTAAAGTGAGAAGTCTTTTTTTGTGGAATTCTACCTCTTAGTCTAACATCTGCTAATCTGCTCCCGATTGTTTTTGAACCGACAGAAACACCAGTATCATTCAGATAACTTCTGATGACCATTGCAGACATTCTTTTATCGAGACATAATATTTTTTTCTTACGTCATCAACCGATGTAGAGGACCTTTTTCGACCTTTTCCTGCTGTTTTTTATTAAATTTGTCTCCTGACATCTTAAACAAAACTTTCAGTCTCCAGATATAGTCACTGAATCCTCCACCTGTCTTGCAATTTTAACATAGAAAAGACCATTTTTTTTTGTTACACATGTGTTCAATCTACTCTTTTATTTGATATCATTGCTTTCTGACTAAATATCATTCTTATCCTGGCCAGGAAACAGTCCCGACCATAATTTTATCGAAAACTTGTGGCACCGTTTGAATACACTTGTCTGAATGAGGTACCCATGAAATAAAAAGGAACTAATTGATGATATAATTATTTCCTGGCATCATGTAATAACGCAGGAAGAGCTTTGAACTATTTTCAGCTCAATGAAACATCGATGGGAAGCTATAATAAAGAATAAAGGCAACCTTACTAAGCTCTGATAACTCACTACTATCATCAGTATATCGACAGTTATTGCAGCATAACTTTATTGTGTCGTAAATATTTGAATTTTCGTTTTTGTATTGTATTCAGTATTAAATACTCTTTAAAATGATGTGCCATACTTTGCATTTTGTGCAACGTAAAATTTTCTATAAGCATACAAACTTAGAAAATATAAGTTAAAAAATTGTCCACAATTTTGGCCACCACTGTTATGGTTTGCAGAGGTGGTGCCTATCTTGGACTTTACAGGGAAAATGTTATGAATCACCTTGTTTAATAAAATATTTTGGATATTAGGAGAATTGTCTCCTGTGTGCCAACTGATTCACTTAGTCGAGATTCAAAAGGACGATGCCAATAGTGAACATTCACTTCGGAAACTTAGGCAAGATGCTTTGACTCTGATTGTGTTTCCAAAGAAATCGGTATTTCCCTTCCGCCTACCTACGTCATTTATTGTACAGAATCCGTCAAAAAAATATCCGCCCGACACAAAGATTTTTGAGCGGTTGACATTCATTAACCGAGACCGGATAGATATCTCGTCCATCAGCCTGCAAAATCTGTATTATGACCACTCGGCCATCGCGGCGTCAAATTTATTGTAAAATCGTGAGTGGTAAAATTTATACTTTCAGCATCATCGGTAAGACTTTTCAAGGGGTTTATTTTTTATATCTAATGGGGGTGTGGATTGGTGCTTTTCCTTCCAGACCTAGTACATTCCCAGGGAGTCGTTATTTTTTTTTAGTGCGGCACCATGTAGGTGGAGTACCAATCGCTGCAAGTAAATTTTACGCCCAGTTTTCTTTCCCAAAGGGAGGCATCTGAGCTCTGACGATGCGAAACAGTTCTTTGGAATCTAATTTTGCAGAAAGCACCTAAGCCAAACAGGCACTCAAGGGATCTTTTACATGCTGCATAATCACATGATATGTACGCTGTCGATTTTCTGCGTCATGAAAGTCCACCGACTTGAGCCGGGATCGAACTCGCAACCTAAGGCGTACAAGGCCAATGACAAACCAACTACGCTACCCCTCCTTATTAATGTTCATTTTTGTTTCACTTTGTGTATTTATATCAACACCTTGATTATTTGTTTTGATGAAAAAATATCTCTTTAATCTTCAAGAATGCGTTCCAAAAGGACTACTTATTATCATCATGTCATTGGCAATCTTTGCCGAATTTCAATAAATTTTAGTCAAGTGGTCAAGATCACTGACTCGTGGCTAGCGCAGTACCGTTGAAGACCCTTTGCACCTTAAATCTGTCGAACCTCCCGTTGGTGTGATGTGGAAGTTAGTAGAAGGCGTTCTCGTCACTTGACCGTATTTAGAAATGACTAGTTCCGTCGCCAATAGCCCTCGTGTTTCTTAATAGTGTGACGTCACACGTACACAAGCACCGGCATCGCACGAGAACGGGAAGCTGAACCTCTGAACATTACCATACGTTGAACACATTAAATTCTAATTCTAAATGTAAATTTGTAATTTTTTTAAATGTATTTGTTTGAAATAAATCGTTTTGATTTTTGACCACACACAAAAGTATATTATATAGGGGTACAATTTATTATTTTTGTTTTAGGGTATCAAGAAGAAATTTGGAAATTGTTGTGTTAGCAGTTGAAACTAAATTCTTTGTCGTTTCATTCATTGAGAGAAATTATAGAATTGGACAGATTTGTTTTCGTCAATGAATAAAGAAAGCTTTTTTTATATCATTATCCTACCATTTACATAATAAAATATTATTGATCTAATTTTGATAGCCAGCCATAGAATCAAAAGGTAGGACAATTCAGCCAAGCTCTTGAAGGACATTCACTTCTTTCTCCCTTCACCCGTTTTTGTCATAGGGAAAAAAAAAAACTAAAAGTTTTGTTTTAATTTTACGATAACGAATGCTTTAAACAAGAGTATCAAGATTAAATTTGTGATAACGTGATGAAAAACAAAATACTTCAAAATCTGAGAAAATGGAATGTATTATATCTAATTGATTGTGTAGAAGACCTCTCGATCACTGCAAATTGCTTTCGATTGTTATGCACAAAATTTTTTTCTTGTTGTACTTTCTATTTGAATGGGCTAAATTTATATGACGTCATAGTCACATGTGTTAAATGCAATCGCTTGTTTTCAGCCAATCGCTTCATACGTTTCGCTGTTGCCAACTTTTATTTTTATAGAAATTTTCTTTTAAAAAGAACGTATCTGTCAACATTTTTTAAAATTTATTTCCAATGCCCAAGGTTACAAAAGACCACTACACCGCCAGGGGATAGGAACTAAAACAGACAAAATAAACTTAAGTAGAGGAAAAAACATGGCGAGAAAATTCTATGAGCCCAATAAGTCCCTAGCTTGCCAATAAAGATCGCATAGAGGAGCTCTTTAGTGCTGGGCAGTGGCGAATGTGGTCAGCATCCATGTCCTCCCAAATATCGCAGAGCGTGCAGAAAGGGGCCTGTGCAACTTGAATTAGATGAAGATGTTTGAGGAGACAGTCGTGTTCAGTGGTCAGACTAACCTCGGCAACTGCTTCACGTCTTGACCTCATAGGAAAATCTTTAAAATTATTCCGCCAGATCTTATTGGAATCTCTCTCAGCATGAAGATAGATCATTCATCTTTTTCTTAATAATACGCTTGGCAGTGATAAAAGGGACAACTTTCCTTGTTGTCTGTTGAATGGAAGCTCTCTTCTTTGCTAGGTGGTCCTTTAACTCAGTGCACCGCAACCTTTTTATCGCTGCGGACCGGTCAACTTTTGATAATTTTACCGCGACCCGCAGAGGGTGGGACACTTTGATTGTTTATATTTTAGATTGTTTTGATTTATTAATTTTAATTTAGTTACATTTATATAAATATGCCTTCAGAATAAAATATAGTTACACCGAAATGAATAAAAGTGACTTAACGTGGAATATAAAGTGATTTCCGTGGAAAATTGCGCAAATCCCAGAGAAATACACCACTTTAAATAAAATGGCAATAGTTTAATGTTCTTTAGGCGGCCCGGCACCATTTGATCCACGGACCGGTACAGGTCTGCGGACCGAGGGTTGCGGATCACTGCTTTAACTCAATACCAGTTACACCACAGTGTCCAGGGATCCATTTCAAGACGATTTGCTTAGGGTTCTCAGACAGACTCTGCAGCAGTTTTTTACAATCAAGAATGTTATAGGAGGCAGGAGTAGAATGTGAGATCACAGTAAAAATTTCCGCTTTTGAATCTCAGAAGACAACAGCCTTGGTAAAGCTATTCAGATGACAATGCAACTGCGCAAGGGCAGCAACCTCACCATCAAAAGCGGTTGTGAATTTTACAGTTGTTAAATAAAAGGAGAAAAGGTATAGCAATACACTACTGCTCCAGCGCTGTCAAAGTCTTTCAAAATGCTTCCATCAGTATAGATATGCACCCAGTCAGGTTCAAGATACATGGTGTCTATCGTTTCTAGGGCAAGCTACCTTAAAATTCAGGTATTTTGCTCTTTTTGGAAACTGCCTGGGTAAGAGCTCAGTGCAAATTTTGAAAACTTTTATCAATAGTTGGATCCAGAGATGACACCAGAGGCTCGGGGACGAAATCTAAATCAAGCTGTTCCTTTAGTTCCAGTACACCCTGCACAAAACCACGTTGAGTCTTCAAACGCCTCCCTGAATCCAAGTGGAGTTTCCTCAAAAGGGAAAGGGCGTTTGGTAGTCGTAATAATTTTTCCCATAGTAGCAGGGTTCTCTCTGGAAAGATATTCTTCAAAGGTTTATTTTCTGCTGTCATAAGCATTGCATCGATCGGTGTTGTTTTAACAGCCCCTGTGATGATCCGTAGTGCCTGACTTTGGACACTATCAAGTAATTTTGTTATGGATCTAGATGCTGTACTCAGGGGCTCACAACAGTAGGTCGGGCAAAATGAATAACTTATAAGTTAAATTTAGGGTATGATTGGAATAGTCCTACCTCTAGAGCCCGCTAGTCTTTTTAAAAGCGTCATTCTATTTGAGACACGATTTACAATATTTTCAGTATGGGCTCTCCAGGATAACTTCCGATCAAAGGTCACACCCAAATAGACAAAACTATCGGCTTCCGGAATGACATGTTCACGATATGACAGATCGATATGCTAGGGCAGATGAGTGAAAGCGAATGTGACTGAGACTGTTCTATCCAGATTAATCTTCATGTTATTTTTTTTTTCATCGCACCAACGCTCCAAGACCTTAAGCGCTAAATTCAAGCCATGATTGATTAATTGTGCGGCTTGTTTCTTGGGAGATTCAGTTCAGATCACAAGGTCATCAGCATAAAGTTGGCATCTAATCCCAGTAATCATTCTGAGCTGGTGGACAAGGTCATTTATGTAAAAATTGTAGAGGGTGCAGCTGGATACTGAATCTTGAGGTAGTCCAGTTTTAAGAACACCGTACTTGGAAAAGCCTCCCCCCCATATCTGATCTTACACAAACGCTGACATATAGAAAACCAATTAAACATGTTGCTCTCAATACCAAGATTGGTGAGTTTCAGCAAGAGTTTATCGTTCGATACAGTGTCATAAAACAGATTTAAGGTCAATGAATACCGCTGAAAGTATTATCCAAGGCATCTTTGATTGACTGAGGAATACAACCTGTTGGTTGGTAGATCTAAATTGTCTGAATCCAGCCTGTAAGGAGACTCTTGGTTTCTTAGAACCAGCTAAGTCTTTTAGTTACTATTCTCTCTCAATAGTTTTCCCCATAATGCTGGTAACTTAGAAGATCCTTTGGATTACCTTTTTTATGGATTGGTAAAACTATGGCTCTAAGCTATTGAGAAGGAATAATTCCCGAATTCCAAATCAACCTCAACAAAGTATTTAAGGCACAAGTGCTCAAATGTTGTAGGAACTCAGAGTGTATGCCATCTTCGCCTGGGGATTTAAGGCACGTAATAGATTGAGTGAGCTCCTCGAAAGATAGAGATGAGTTGAAAATGGGATCAGAAGATGCTCGAGCACCAAAATCTGTGACAAGTGATTTGATTTCACGCTTTAAAACCCTGGAAGACATTCTAGTGTGTTTATTCTTTTGGTGAGAGTTAGTGAAATGTTTGACAAATGCATTGGCTATTTCCGTATTAGAGGTGATAGTTTTATTAGCGACTTGAAAAGGTTGTTTAGGAGCATACTTACTTTCATTTTTGATACCAGAAAGGAAATTGAAAAGTTTTTTACTATCTCTCTGATAATTGGCGCCAGATAGGAAGTCATTAAACGATTTTCGTTCTTCGACGAGCACAGTTTTTCTAAACACCGCTGATTGCTTTCTCCACGCTTGAACATCCGAAGATCTGTGTGTTAGCTTGGCTTTTCATCTAAGCCTGTTGCGCTTAATCTTCATGTATTTGAGCTCTTCCGACCAAAAGCATCTATATTTCTTCACTCTACCTCTAAGTATGCACGTTTTTGCACAGTATAGAATCTTATCAATAAAAAGTTCAGATTCTGCTTGGATGTAGGGTGAAATCGATACGGTTGGAGTGTAGCTCTTGCTCAGTCATTGCGGTAAAGGAATTCCAATCAGCTTTCTTGAAATTCCATGAGACTCTAGAGAATGACGTGAACCAAGAGAAATTTTTGCTATTACTTGACGGTGGCCGAAACCCGAATCTCCAATAACGTAGCGTCTCGAGTGTTCACCGATGTCCAAAGAGACCAGAAAAAGGTCAGGGGACGTTAGATGCTCCATTAACTAACTAAAATTAGATGGTCGCGTTATAGTGTAGGTGTACGTGAGGATCATTGTGGTACTAGAATTCAAAAGATCCTTTACGCTCATTAGAGTCGTTGCACCCCCATATTGGAGAGTTGGCATTAAAATCTCCCAGGAAAACAGTTCGAGTCAGAGAGTTAATGCAAGAGAAGTTGGGTTTATTATTTGGTTGGTTATAAATAGCGAGGATGTTAAAACGTTTTCCATTTTTCCAAAGGTTTAGTTTGATGATTTCACTTTTATCCATATCTTTAATAATGCGGAAACAGCGGTGAGCCCAGTTTTAACTCCAACCAGGATGCCACTTGTCTAGACTTGGAAAGGATATATAGGGAGTGTCCCTTAGAAATATTTTAGTTTATCATTGGTGAGGTTTGCCTCCATAATAGTAAAGGCATGAGTGTTAAGCGACTGCACAAGCTCCGCTCTCTTGGGTTGGGATAAACCACCCGCGTTCCATTGCAAAATACGCAAAGCTTCTTTAGGAACTAGTCAAAGTTGTAAGCCTCAAAACGTTACCAGGGTGCACCACGAGGAGGTAGATCTACGTTGCATTCCTATTTGTCAGCAATAATAACACACAATGCATCGGATTTAAAAATACACGTTAAAAAATAATTAAAACCCTTTCTTTATACTAGAAGATCTTTACCCAATTATCAAATTCTATCTAAACTTCACAGCCAATAGAAGTGCATTTATCAAGTGACTGTTCAAAGCCCTCTTGTTGAGAAATATGTCGTTTCTTTTCATTGAGAAGCTGAAAAGTACGTGCAATTATTGATTAGCATTTTTAAATTATTTTTTTATATTTTCTAAAGCTTTATTTAATTTACTGCACTTCTACTTTGTTTAAAAATTGAGTAATTGCAACTGCATGCTAATTATTTATTATCTATGTTTGGAAAAGTTTTGTATTTTAGTGAATGGCAACGTTTTTGTAAGAGCGCAGAAGAGAATATAAAATTAATTGATTCAGAATAATGTAGTATATCTTTTATATTTAGAAAACCACACAATTAATAATATTTAGAGGAGAAACGTCTGAATGAAACAAAATTCAGATTGAGTCTCAACATCTAATATATCTGATGTAATAAAGAGGAAACTGTTTATTTGCCTCATTCAGAAATTCGAGTTATGAATATTTATTGGTCGATTATTTATTAACGTTGAATTTTGAATCCACATGAGGGCTATTGGCGACGTCATTTCTAACTGTCAAGAAATGGCACCCTGCTCTCCAAACTTCGCTTGCAACACGGTGGTTCTTTAGTGGCACCAGAACTCGACGTTACGATTTCACGCGTTTCTATAAAAAATGAAAGTCATGCTAACAGCATTGGCCAAAAAATATTGATTCCCGAAAAACAGTTCCATTGATAGGCAGGCACTAACTCGGCGAACTGTAAGCTGGGTGTACTCTTAAAAGTTTGTGTTTACACCCTGATGGAAGTGACGTAAGTAATAGACGGCGTGTCACGTGACTAGTCGGTCAAAATGGCGGTGTCTGCAGTGGAAAAGACTTTTTGTGTTATTTAATTTAGCAAAATGGAACCCGAGCAATTGTTGTGCAGTGGCATTTTCGATCTCGATTTGGAGATGAACTAGAAAATCCATCAAACGATGGTATGAAAAATTTAAAAGCATAGAATATTTGTGCAAAAGGTCCTGAATGAAGCACAGCCGCTGTCAATGGACACGCGTTTGGGTGGAAATGAAGTAACGGCATAGAGAACATCTATGACTGTCACTAGCAATACTTAACTGTTATAACATTATTCTAGTGCGTTGAAACTGTACATGAATTATCTTGTATTAGACTCTCTAAAAATGGATATAACGGATTTCTGGGATTTTACCGATTATCTGATTTTATGAGCTTTTATTAGGTGGTGCTAATAGGATATTTTAGTAGGGCAATACTTAACATGCATCTAAATTCACCTAGAAAGGATTGAAAAAAGAAAATTAATACGCAGCCATGACCCAAGTCCGTGTAAAACCTTTGAGCACAGGGGCGTAGCGAAAAATACTAGGGCCCCCCTGTAAAGTCAGGTTGTGGGCCATCTAGAACACCTGCTCCCCCACCCACTCTCCCGCAATGCAGGGGTGTACGTTACGCCACTGTTTATGCTAATAGTAAACAGTTTTTATCTGTCAATGAACTGAGAGAGAGAAAATAGCCATTGTGTAAAAGAATACTTGTATTCTTTGAATGAAAAATAAGAGTGATATTTCCTAAAAAAAATATGGAAGGCTAATTGGCTAGTAATTTTCATACTTTTCTTGTACGACTACGTAGTTTTTGATTTGCAAAAATTGTGTTTTTCATTTATTTCTAACATTTTTGTTAATTTATTGCATTTTTCAAAATTATAATGTATTTATAATGGTTTCACTAATATCAATTCCGCGTGTTTAAACTATGATTAGAACTTTTATTTATAGCAGTAATTTTCCAAAATTAAAGTGATGCTTTAATTTTTTAACTTTGACTCATTGTAATAACAGTATGTGCGGAATATGACATCCAAACAAAGTGGGCAAGTTCCGCTTTAAGTCGCATTTAGATGGTGACCAACAGAACAGTTTCTCATCGAATCATAAACTTCACACTTCGTAAACTCGACTCTGTTATTACGCAGATATGGAGATTTTATACAAAGAGCAAGACAGGAGCGATGAAAAAACAACAACTTAGAAATGCAAGAGTAAAACTTGCAAAATAAATCCCAGAAGGTCTTCACACCTTCTACAGCACTCAGTGTCTAGATATACAAATACGTTATTTATTCGCAAGAAATCGCTCCATCTTCAAAAGACAATTCTGACTCTTCAAAGGTCAAAACAATGCTATTGCTGAGTTTCGGCGAGCGAGTCTTCTATTGATAATTTGCATGGATTTTTCTGGAAAACTCCGCTTACGTCACGCACCTTCATATTCGTAGATTTCTCTAGAAATTTCCAGAAACATCCATAGGGTCGCCAAAAATGATGCCAACTTAAATCTATCGCCAACATTTCACCAAGTTTCCATTGAATCGCCATAAAAAAGTATAGAATGGCGTTGCTTGCGAATATTACAATTTTAGCATAAAATAAATGCAGCAAAATTAAAATGATAACGTATATCACATCTAGATATAAATTACTTGCACTGTGTTTTAAGCATTCATTACAAAAAATTCGTAACAATATTATTGAAATATCGACTAAAAACTTGAATTTCTGTAGAATTCTTATCACATCTAAAGAGAAAATCTACCCGGACGTTTTGTAAATAACACCCACTGAAAAAGTGAGTCAGTGAGGTGATTGCTTTGTTTCCGACAGGTATTTTTACTCCTAAAAACGCCGCTTACTTTATTCTCCATTGTCTGGCTTTTATGTCGCTTTTTTTTAATTGTTCGGTACTGAGTGAAACTGCAGCGTGTTAGAGGGCTGGACTATTCTAGATACTTGACGCGTGTTCGTTTTATAAAACATAAACGAGAGTGTCCGGTGGACGTGATTTGGGATTTTAGTTTTTACGAAACATTAAGGTTTGAAAATAAATTTCTCTTCTGGGCCATCAACTTTTGAACTGCGTTTTATTCTGTGTGAAAGGAACGATTTATGTGGGAATACTTTTTTTTATTTCTATATTGGTAATGAGAATAAATTGTTAGTTTTTTAGTATAATATGTATTAAAAAATAATTCCATATATTTTAATTTCGAAGTTGGTGATGCATCGATGCTTAGTGGGTTCGAAACCCACCGTAGTGCAGCTTCAAAGTGCGACATTAATAAAAATCAATCAATCGCGGGGCGTGGATATGGAAAGTGGGGTGCCTACTCGGATATCTACCTCGTCATCTGATCGTGGTTTAAACTTATGAAAGGCCTTTGGCTGTCACCTTGCGTCGGGCATTTGTGGACAATTCATTCATTCGTACAACTTAAGTACGGAAACATTCATTATATAACAATTTAATAAAGGTTATATAGAATTAGATTATACCACATTGCTATGTGAAACATGATTTCCTCCTCTTATTAGAATCATTAACCCTTTATCTACCGACGGTAGAAAAAGTACCACTCACTTTAAGATTACATAGAATAACCATTTTTACGAATGCTCTGACGATACTTAGCAGGAATACTCTTTTACATCCACTCTTCCAAGATATATGGCAGCACGGGTTCTGTGATGAGTATTTTAGCGGGGAAGGTGAATAGTTTTATTGCAGAAATTGCGTTTTCAGCGGATTTCGAAGATAGTCATTTTTGCTCCGAAAAAGTAGTTAATGTCAAAAATTAAGTTTTTTTTGTTTTGTTTTTTTTGTTAATAAAGACCTTAGGAAACGACATTGGACTATTTACTTTAAGTGAACAGTGTCTATAATTAATTTTACAGTTGAATATCTTTAATTAATTAATTAGCTCTAACGGATTAAATTTCCCTTAGTTGAGTATTTTTTTCATGTATATCCCTTAATTTTCAATGTGGGGATTCAAAAAAAAAAATATTGCATGAAAAAAGATGCAGTAAATCATAATGCGGTAGATAAAGGGTTAAAGAAGAGGTTCCCTAACTTTTTTTGTTTCATAGATCCCCTTGCCAGGTTTTTCGGTTTTGGGGGAACCCCTACTAATATTAAATTTTTGCACATTCATTAGCTTAAATGTGTTTTTTACAGCTGGTATAGAGATACTAACTTTAAAAGATTTAAATTTATAACTGTAGTAAAGAGTAGATATAAAAAGCCGGTTCTGGGACAGGTGGAGCGTGGAGCCTCCATAGACTTAACATGGGGGCCGGTTCTAGGACAAGTGGAGCGTGGAGCGGGGATGAGCCCGGAGGGCAGAAGAGATAAGGAAAGGGTGATAACGGGTATCCTTATCAGCGTTAGGAAATTTGCGCATGCGTTAGGAAATGCTGGGAATTCATTGAAGATTTATTTTTCAATTAATAATTTTTAAAATAAGATTTTAATAATATTTTCTATTTTACTTTAGTGCAAACAATAATGGCAAAAAATAAATATTTTTTTATGAGAAGATGAATTCTTTTTCGTATTAGTAAGGGCTCTTCTCTATCAATATAATTGGTTTGAGAAACGAATATGTTTTTAATGATAGGCGATTCGTATTTTTAATTAATGAAATGAATTAATTAGTTAAAATGAATTTATGTTCAACTTGATTGTAGGATTGGATGCAAATTTTAGTCTTGATGAAGGGAGACAAACTTTTTTTGGAAAAATGGAATTGAATGTTAGAGCTATTTTCGTTTCAATAAATGTTTTTCATTACTTTAAAACTAATTGTTTTAAAAGGTACATTTATTAGTGGTGCCATCTATGATTGATTTTAATTTCTATGACTTATTTTTAAGTTGAGTTTCGAACCCCAAAAGTCTTCGTTCGTGAATGTTAGAAGGCGCGATCCTAACCATTCACCCACGAAAACCTGTTATCATACATTTAGTTTACTCACATATTATCAAACTTCAAGTGAAAATACTTAGTATAAAGTTGAGTTGTAAGATTCCTATAGCTAAAAACTTAAATATCATTCTATACTATTTAAAGCTATGAATTTCTTCATTTTATACGTCATGTAATAATTTCGAAGATATATATATATAATACATGTTTTTACTTGCCAAAGTCATAATAGAATTATCTAGAAGTGGTAATATATCTTATCTTAGAGGATGTGTAAACAACCTTTGAACATGTTGTTACATGAATATCGATAACATGACCAAATTACAGCTAATGTAACACTACGCACGCGTAAGAATACATTATTCTATTCCACCAATCAGCTTCTTTAAGTTTTTATGATAGTATCCTTACAAACCAATCACAGTTCAACATGGGAGTAAAGTTCTAATCATGGATTTGGAACATATTTGGTTTACAGACATTTCTAGCTCTTTCTCTCTCCCAGACTGTAGTTCAAATTTTATTATTGTTGTAAGCAGAAGTATACTCGTGTAGAATTAGAAACATGAAGCGAATGTTTAATCCCAATAATGGCCCAAATAAGCGAGTATGTTTTAGTGAAGATACCAAGTCAGATTCCTCTTTCTCTGACGATTCTATTCCTCCACATCATTTCAACTTAGGACAGGACGTTTATGCTACAGTGACATATTTTGCTACCATGGTACAAGTTCATCTACGTCTCTATAAAAGAGATGGGAATAATCGACTGTTTCCAACTAAAAGAGGTGTGTGTTTCTCGCCTATGCTGTGGCAATCATTTATGGGATGTTATGATTTTAAGCTTTGTTTCCAGAATGAGAAGAAAAAAAAAAAATTAAACACTTTTTTAAAATTCTTTCTTTTTATGACTTGCCAAAATTTTTCCATCAAAAGTTAAGTCTAAAAGAAATATTTTCTTAGAACCGTGTCAAAAGTATTCACAGCGACAATAATCATAATTTTCTGGAATTCACATGTTTCATGTATGAAAAGAATTTTACTGCAAATATTTCGTTTTGTGTGTCTCGTTTTCACGAAAGGAACAATATTCTTCATGCTATCAATTACAACCCCCCCTTCCCGAAAAAAAAGGGCTATCGCTTTTAAACATCGGATACCATGTGTACTTTTCTTTAGTAGTACTGCTAAATTACGATTCAAGTAGATTCTTTCGTGCAGGCAGATGGTAGACACATTTCATTGTAATTTATATAAGTAATACATGATGAAAACATATTGGGATACATGCAGTGGCGCACACAGGAATTATTCAAAGGGGGGATCCAGAGCCGAAAGTCCACCTTTCTCGTATCATGCTCCAATAAGACGTCCAACATATTCTTTGGATTTTGTCGATTTTCGGGCTCAAAAACAGTAAAAAATTAATTATTGAATAAATAATTAGCTTTAATTGATAAAATTAATTATTAATAACAAATATTTAATTAAATTTTGCTGACTTTACACATTTGCATGAGCACACAGTTTGAAACTAAAAACTATGTACTTCAATTTTTTCAATACAAAAATACAATTTATAAGAATATCTAATTCATTTGATATTGTTTTAGGCTTCCGAACTGAACATAAACAGAATTCCGGAGGGCAATAAATCACGGACCTTTAAATGTCTGATTCTCTCTAAAGAGCTAAACAAGTGCAGTTGTTTGCATTCATAAATATCCCGGATCTAATTAAAAAAAACTTGGAGCCGAAAGCACAGATTGGGGTTCAAAGTGTTGTGAAACATTATTAGAGAAAAAAACGGACTTTAACCGCCATTTAGTGTCTTGTAAAAATTAATATAGAAACATTCCAAACTCAAATCACACCGGTGTGATCACGGGCCTCAGAGCAGGCAAAGCGCTATCACATATATGATACCGTGGGGTCTGGAGGAAGAAACGCGTAATCACATATGTGTGATCATGGTCCTGAATGGGTTAAGTAGAGATCCGCTAAATGCGGAAATCAACTCCTAAGGGTCATTGGAGGGACATTATAGAGAAACATTCCCGTTTTTGAAGTATGAGATCTACACACTTGAAATTTGGCCAGCATGTTTGTTTTATTGAGTAGAGATCCACTAAGGAAAGATTTTGTGGAAATCAACTCCTAAGGAAGGTTACGGGGGCGTACAGATGTGATATGGTCGATCTATGGCGACCATATCTTTGGTTGTCAGCGTGAATTAGAGGTGTGGGATTCTCAAAATGAAGCGACATTTTAGAATTCTTAATATGACTTTATTAAGAGATTAACTTAAATTTCTAATATATTGGACAAACTTATATTAAGTGAGAATAAACTTAACACGTAGCTTAGCTAAACCGGATCGCGCAACTTGGATCACTTATCTAAATGATTATATTATCCGCCTACTTTCAATTCTAATAATATTACGAGTTCTAATATTAAATAATCTGTCCTACCTTGAATCACGCAACGGTTCAATCACTTTCAGAGAGACTGTTAGGCAAGCGGGCAATAGTATGCACCTTGTATTAATGGCTAGGAATCCGTTGATCTTGGGTAGGCCGTCAAATTACACTTCTATCTTTTCCAAACAGAACTTTCTCTAAATTGCCATCCCGCTTACTAAAACTTCTGTTCTTTTAAAGGCTATCTTATTTGCATCTACAATTGCATTTCACTTCTTGGATTTGGGTTGGAAAAGATTTGCCATTAATCTTGGCCGTCAAAGAATACAGAGGTTATGTTACAGAAAAGACGCGTGAGCCCGTCACACAGGTAAAAAAAAACTCCCGCTTTTGAACCATTAGACTTACAGACTTCAAATTTAGTAAGCCTATTTCTTTTGTTGAGTAGAAATACGTTAAAAACGCGTTTTACAGAAATCATCTTTTAAAAAGGGGTTTGGGGGGGTTTTATTTAAAAAAAAAAAAAAAAACCGTGTTTGAACTGCTAGACCTACGCATTTGAAATTTGTTAAGCCTATTTCATTTGTTGAGTAGAGATCAGTGACAGGGGCGGCTCTAGGACCGGTCAAACCGGACCCTTGCCCGGGGCGGCAAATTCTAAGGCCGGCATTTGGATGGAATTTAAAAAAAAATTTTTTTTTGTTACAAACAAATTTGATATATTTTCTGAAATACTATTGGATGTGAATTTGGTATTTCATTTATTGTATCTTACTTCCTTATTTTGTACTCTGTATGTTTAATGTCAGCTTTCTTTTATGTTGAAACTTAAGAGCTCGAAGCGGGAGTTTATGTTCAACACGAAATTAAATAAGTTTATACATCTTTCACTAGTAATTTTTTCCCCATCCCGGAATATGGTCACAACGGACATTCCTTTCACCCATACGACGTCCGGTGTCAACTATCCAAAAGAGGACAGGGGCAATAAAAGTTTTTGCAGATAGAGAGTCACAGAAGTTTTATTTTAGTCTTGTGCAGTTATTAAAAGTTAAAGTAAACGTTTGTGATCCCCACCATCAGTAGACTCTTTTTAGAAAAAATTGGCATGCTGAAATGGGCGATTCCTACTCATTCAAAATAATAACAGGTAATTATGTCCTTAATTTCGAATTATTTGTGTGTATTGACTTAAAATTATATATATATATATATATATATATATATATATATAATTTTAAGTCAATACACACAAATAATTCGAAATTAAGGACATAATTACCTGTTATTATTTTGAATGAGTAGGAATCGCCCATTTCAGCATGCCAATTTTTTCTAAAAAGAGTCTACTGATGGTGGGGATCACAAACGTTTACTTTAACTTTTAATAACTGCACAAGACTAAAATAAAACTTCTGTGACTCTCTATCTGCAAAAACTTTTATTGCCCCTGTCCTCTTTTGGATAGTTGACACCGGACGTCGTATGGGTGAAAGGAATGTCCGTTGTGACCATATTCCGGGATGGGGAAAAAATTACTAGTGAAAGATGTATAAACTTATTTAATTTCGTGTTGAACATAAACTCCCGCTTCGAGCTCTTAAGTTTCAACATAAAAGAAAGCTGACATTAAACATACAGAGTACAAAATAAGGAAGTAAGATACAATAAATGAAATACCAAATTCACATCCAATAGTATTTCAGAAAATATATCAAATTTGTTTGTAACAAAAAAAAATTTTTTTTTAAATTCCATCCAAATGCCGGCCTTAGAATTTGCCGCCCCGGGCAAGGGTCCGGTTTGACCGGTCCTAGAGCCGCCCCTGTCACTGATCTCTACTCAACAAATGAAATAGGCTTAACAAATTTCAAATGCGTAGGTCTAGCAGTTCAAACACGGTTTTTTTTTTTTTTTTTAAATAAAACCCCCCCAAACCCCTTTTTAAAAGATGATTTCTGTAAAACGCGTTTTTAACGTATTTCTACTCAACAAAAGAAATAGGCTTACTAAATTTGAAGTCTGTAAGTCTAATGGTTCAAAAGCGGGAGTTTTTTTTTACCTGTGTGACGGGCTCACGCGTCTTTTCTGTAACATAACCTCTGTATTCTTTGACGGCCAAGATTAATGGCAAATCTTTTCCAACCCAAATCCAAGAAGTGAAATGCAATTGTAGATGCAAATAAGATAGCCTTTAAAAGAACAGAAGTTTTAGTAAGCGGGATGGCAATTTAGAGAAAGTTCTGTTTGGAAAAGATAGAAGTGTAATTTGACGGCCTACCCAAGATCAACGGATTCCTAGCCATTAATACAAGGTGCATACTATTGCCCGCTTGCCTAACAGTCTCTCTGAAAGTGATTGAACCGTTGCGTGATTCAAGGTAGGACAGATTATTTAATATTAGAACTCGTAATATTATTAGAATTGAAAGTAGGCGGATAATATAATCATTTAGATAAGTGATCCAAGTTGCGCGATCCGGTTTAGCTAAGCTACGTGTTAAGTTTATTCTCACTTAATATAAGTTTGTCCAATATATTAGAAATTTAAGTTAATCTCTTAATAAAGTCATATTAAGAATTCTAAAATGTCGCTTCATTTTGAGAATCCCACACCTCTAATTCACGCTGACAACCAAAGATATGGTCGCCATAGATCGACCATATCACATCTGTACGCCCCCGTAACCTTCCTTAGGAGTTGATTTCCACAAAATCTTTCCTTAGTGGATCTCTACTCAATAAAACAAACATGCTGGCCAAATTTCAAGTGTGTAGATCTCATACTTCAAAAACGGGAATGTTTCTCTATAATGTCCCTCCAATGACCCTTAGGAGTTGATTTCCGCATTTAGCGGATCTCTACTTAACCCATTCAGGACCATGATCACACATATGTGATTACGCGTTTCTTCCTCCAGACCCCACGGTATCATATATGTGATAGCGCTTTGCCTGCTCTGAGGCCCGTGATCACACCGGTGTGATTTGAGTTTGGAATGTTTCTATATTAATTTTTACAAGACACTAAATGGCGGTTAAAGTCCGTTTTTTTCTCTAATAATGTTTCACAACACTTTGAACCCCAATCTGTGCTTTCGGCTCCAAGTTTTTTTTAATTAGATCCGGGATATTTATGAATGCAAACAACTGCACTTGTTTAGCTCTTTAGAGAGAATCAGACATTTAAAGGTCCGTGATTTATTGCCCTCCGGAATTCTGTTTATGTTCAGTTCGGAAGCCTAAAACAATATCAAATGAATTAGATATTCTTATAAATTGTATTTTTGTATTGAAAAAATTGAAGTACATAGTTTTTAGTTTCAAACTGTGTGCTCATGCAAATGTGTAAAGTCAGCAAAATTTAATTAAATATTTGTTATTAATAATTAATTTTATCAATTAAAGCTAATTATTTATTCAATAATTAATTTTTTACTGTTTTTGAGCCCGAAAATCGACAAAATCCAAAGAATATGTTGGACGTCTTATTGGAGCATGATACGAGAAAGGTGGACTTTCGGCTCTGGATCCCCCCTTTGAATAATTCCTGTGTGCGCCACTGCATGTATCCCAATATGTTTTCATCATGTATTACTTATATAAATTACAATGAAATGTGTCTACCATCTGCCTGCACGAAAGAATCTACTTGAATCGTAATTTAGCAGTACTACTAAAGAAAAGTACACATGGTATCCGATGTTTAAAAGCGATAGCCCTTTTTTTTCGGGAAGGGGGGGTTGTAATTGATAGCATGAAGAATATTGTTCCTTTCGTGAAAACGAGACACACAAAACGAAATATTTGCAGTAAAATTCTTTTCATACATGAAACATGTGAATTCCAGAAAATTATGATTATTGTCGCTGTGAATACTTTTGACACGGTTCTAAGAAAATATTTCTTTTAGACTTAACTTTTGATGGAAAAATTTTGGCAAGTCATAAAAAGAAAGAATTTTAAAAAAGTGTTTAATTTTTTTTTTTTCTTCTCATTCTGGAAACAAAGCTTAAAATCATAACATCCCATAAATGATTGCCACAGCATAGGCGAGAAACACACACCTCTTTTAGTTGGAAACAGTCGATTATTCCCATCTCTTTTATAGAGACGTAGATGAACTTGTACCATGGTAGCAAAATATGTCACTGTAGCATAAACGTCCTGTCCTAAGTTGAAATGATGTGGAGGAATAGAATCGTCAGAGAAAGAGGAATCTGACTTGGTATCTTCACTAAAACATACTCGCTTATTTGGGCCATTATTGGGATTAAACATTCGCTTCATGTTTCTAATTCTACACGAGTATACTTCTGCTTACAACAATAATAAAATTTGAACTACAGTCTGGGAGAGAGAAAGAGCTAGAAATGTCTGTAAACCAAATATGTTCCAAATCCATGATTAGAACTTTACTCCCATGTTGAACTGTGATTGGTTTGTAAGGATACTATCATAAAAACTTAAAGAAGCTGATTGGTGGAATAGAATAATGTATTCTTACGCGTGCGTAGTGTTACATTAGCTGTAATTTGGTCATGTTATCGATATTCATGTAACAACATGTTCAAAGGTTGTTTACACATCCTCTAAGATAAGATATATTACCACTTCTAGATAATTCTATTATGACTTTGGCAAGTAAAAACATGTATTATATATATATATCTTCGAAATTATTACATGACGTATAAAATGAAGAAATTCATAGCTTTAAATAGTATAGAATGATATTTAAGTTTTTAGCTATAGGAATCTTACAACTCAACTTTATACTAAGTATTTTCACTTGAAGTTTGATAATATGTGAGTAAACTAAATGTATGATAACAGGTTTTCGTGGGTGAATGGTTAGGATCGCGCCTTCTAACATTCACGAACGAAGACTTTTGGGGTTCGAAACTCAACTTAAAAATAAGTCATAGAAATTAAAATCAATCATAGATGGCACCACTAATAAATGTACCTTTTAAAACAATTAGTTTTAAAGTAATGAAAAACATTTATTGAAACGAAAATAGCTCTAACATTCAATTCCATTTTTCCAAAAAAAGTTTGTCTCCCTTCATCAAGACTAAAATTTGCATCCAATCCTACAATCAAGTTGAACATAAATTCATTTTAACTAATTAATTCATTTCATTAATTAAAAATACGAATCGCCTATCATTAAAAACATATTCGTGTTCTCAAACCAATTATATTGATAGAGAAGAGCCCTTACTAATACGAAAAAGAATTCATCTTCTCATAAAAAAATATTTATTTTTTGCCATTATTGTTTGCACTAAAGTAAAATAGAAAATATTATTAAAATCTTATTTTAAAAATTATTAATTGAAAAATAAATCTTCAATGAATTCCCAGCATTTCCTAACGCATGCGCAAATTTCCTAACGCTGATAAGGATACCCGTTATCACCCTTTCCTTATCTCTTCTGCCCTCCGGGCTCATCCCCGCTCCACGCTCCACTTGTCCTAGAACCGGCCCCCATGTTAAGTCTATGGAGGCTCCACGCTCCACCTGTCCCAGAACCGGCTTTTTATATCTACTGTAAAGTATAACGTTTAAAACTTAAGAAACACATGTTATAATTAATTAAATTAAAATTTGACTAATTAAAATTTAATTAATGCATAAAATAACTGAGCAACAAATAAATTCTTTTAGTGGG
Organism: Trichonephila inaurata madagascariensis; assembly: GCA_019973955.1. NCBI lineage: Eukaryota > Metazoa > Arthropoda > Arachnida > Araneae > Nephilidae > Trichonephila > Trichonephila inaurata. Next base: position 120,216 of record BMAV01007926.1, read on the forward strand.
AGGGAGGGATCTGGGGATTCAATAACAAATTTTCACCATTTTGCATTGCTCTTGTCTGGTTTTGCCCTAAATATCTCCTTATTTAATAGTGTCCAGTCTTTTCTTTCTTTTTTTTTGTTTCAGAGATTGGAAAATGCGCTGAAACTCCTTATCACTAGAAAAAGCAATTAAAAAACTTTCTCAATATATTCCATAATTTGGGATAAATAACAGGTATATATATAGTTCCAAAATTGCTGGCATCCATTTCAAAACTTAACTTTAAGATCTTTGTTAATGCCTATTCCAAGTGTCTAATTCTTGTAATCTGACATATTTTTTTTTCAATGTGATCATATGAATTTACTGCCTGCTGTGGTATTACCATAATCAAAGTTTCTCAAACCTAATTTCAAAATCTTAAAAAAAAAAGACATTTAAATGTTGTGAACGTTGGTCTTTTTCCTGATAGATTGTCTGTGGCCGATATAGAAACTGGGAGAATTCAGGACGTCCAATATTATACTCCTTTAACTTAATTATGTCAAGAAACGATTAAACGAGATCCTTGTTTTAATAAAATTTATGCTGTTGCCTTGTGACTGCAAATTAACCTCATTAAATTTCGTTAATAAATCTGTTAAATAGTTAAGTCTGGTTTCCACTCGATTAAATTTCTTTTAAAAATTAAAATCACGATCTGGTTAAGTGAGAATCACTATCGTAGACCCCCAAATTATTTTTTCGCTGACGTGGACCCCTTGCATTTCGTCGTAGACCCCTGGGGGTCGATGTAGACCTTGTTTGGGAATCACTGCATTAAAGTAAAAAATCCATCTTTCGTAATGAAGCCAAAGTTTCATTATTCTTTTATTAAAGAATTAAGAACTCGGCGTTTACCCTCGTGATGAAATTGATTCCAGTGCAGGGACTTAAGATTTCTTTGGGCCTTGAGCCCCTACACCCATGTAGGCCCCACCTATGACTCTTAAAAGTAGACAGTACATTGTCAAATATTGGTACAAACACTAACTTGAAACAAATAAATGTTACAATCGGCTCGACCGCCTTTTCACTGAAAAATGGTGTAGGCCTATACATGTGTCCGCAATTCCCATTTTTTCGGAAAGGACATTTCACCCTATTAAGGCCCCCATTGCGGCCTTGCCCATGCCCCTACTCAAGTGATAATGGCTTCGAGTTCGTGGCCGGCCTCATGCCAGAGTCCTGGTGCCACTGAAAACCTGTCGCGTGTAGAGGTGCTGATTAGGGATGGCGATTCTTTGTGAAAAAGATCGATTTTAAAATCGATTCGAATCGTAACCTGATGAATCGATTCACAAAAAAATCGAGGTCTAAAAGATAGATTTCTAAAAAATCGATTTTTTTTTTCAAGTCAACATTTACAATGTAAATATAAATCCATTTTATGAAAAAAAATACCATAATAACGATCTCTTATCAGTAAAATCAGAGGGTTTTTTAGTTCAGGGAATTCGACAATTACAATTATTTTTATTACCATTTCAAAGTATCAGGTATAAAAGAAAACATTTATTTTCAAAATGTATTTGTTGCATTTAAAAGTTTAGAAAATAGATTATATAGCTTATAGTTCCCAATGCTTAATATCTAAACATTTTAAAAACAACAGTCTGTCAGGTCTAATGGGATCCAAGCTGTTCCGCTTATCACTTGCGATGTTGCCTGCAATCGAAAAAAGGCGCTCACGTGGAACAGATGATCCCACGATACTCATATACACCATGGCTATTAAGGGAACGTGATGATAAATAGAGTTTTGTTTTTGTTAGTAAAGTATAGATCATACTTCAGGTGCACAACTGCCTGCGATAAATAGTGTTTAAATTCTTCGTTTTGTATGGTTTTTACCCAAACAGAAAAAATCGAATGTCGATTTTCTAGGTTGAAATATCGATTCACTGAATCGGATTCAGTACTACATATCGATTTAAAAAATCGATTTTTCTTGGCCCAAGAAATTTATTTTTCGATTAATCGATCCCAGATCGCCATCCCTAGTGCAAATGCGCGTTCAGTCTGTCGAAGCCCGAGGTTCTTCATTGGCTTGGTGTCTGTGCATATGGAGAGTGGGATGCCAATTTAGGTGTCATCCTCGTCATTTGATTGTAGTTCAAATTCACAAAGTCCGTCGTCATTGGTCATCTTACCTCGAAGTGTGACAAAATAATCTTTGTTGAGAAATTTCTGGACACACATCGGGTGGAATAATAAAGGCTGCAGTGTTTTTTTTAAATTAATATGCAAGTCGTCCCGCGTGAGGATATTTAGAAAGAGGGGGGTCGTTCTAATTGTATAATCCCTCAAATGTTTGTTTTCGTCTTGTGGCTGCTTAAACAACCCCGTTTGCTACTGAAGTAAAATAATAAAAAGTGCGCACATAGAATAATTTGGCTTTTTTTTTTCTTATTTATTTTACATAAATACGTGTCGATTCCTGAGCAAAATTCCTCCTGGAAAATACCCGTCTCTCATTTTTCGAAGTGGCCGCGGAAGCCTAATGGTCAAGGTCTTGACGACACCTGAGCTGGCAACCCCCCATACCACACCAATGAGAGAACGTTTGAGCCACGACATATTTAACGTGCGTTGAAACCCTCTGCCCAGCGGGTGAGGACTCATGAGTCCGCGGCCACTTCGAGAAATGAGAGACGGGTAAATGGTTTCATATGATTACCAATGATATAACAAATTTCGTGTCCTTGTTATCGCTATGACAAAACACTTTTTTCCTGTTGTAAATATTGTATTATTCACAAGTAAGCCTATTTATCATCTCTTGAAAGAGATCATCGAGGAAAAAGTGTCTTTGAACGGTCCCTGTTGATTAGTATTTTTTAAATACACTTTTGTGATAAATCAAACAATTACTGAACCATGCTTGTTTTCACTACAAAATAGTCAACTTCCCAATCGTCTTGGAACAATCTATTTTCTTCGAATATTTTTCGCTTGCAAGATACGAAAGATGTTAAAAGTTAGTTCCACTCATAAAATAGTCGCTACTCCACTGTTGTCAATTGTCACTAATCAGAAAAAAATATCAATTCGCACCCATACGACATTGACAGCAAAAGCAAAATTGATATATTTGATTTTTTAACAAAGAATTTCCCACCAAATTTTCATAAATAAATGAATTTATCTCGGTAAAATTTTATTATAGCCCACACCTTAGTGAAGATTTCCCCCATAGCCAGGCTTCGCCAAAATGGCGCCAGGGAATGTTTTTCATGCTCGAGATCGTTATGTTCGAAATATTAGAGATGGGAAAAGTATAATTTTTAGAACAAATCTATAAATTTTAGCTTCTAAAAAGGGCGGTAAAAAACGTTCCACAGAATAGATATAATAAAACATTTTAAAACTTCTTTTAAAATTCCAATTCTTATAAAAGGATGTTAAAAACATTCTCAAGAGAATAAATTGCAAAAATTCACGTCCTATTTCGCCAGACTTGGATAATTATCAAAATTCCCCTCCTCGTGTCATTTTTCAGAAATACCATTAACTATCAAAATTTCATACAATCTTAACTGACTCTTGCCTTTCTTAAACTAAGGGCCACCAAAAGTTTTAGGATTTTTGTGTGATACATACTTTTACATAAAATAACTTGTTTGCCATTAATAATTTAATCGTTTATTTAGATTCTAATTCGTGAAAGCCAATAGATAATTTAGATTCTTATTGGAGTATCAATCCAATCTAAAGAATATTGAGAAAGTACTTCGTCCGGCGGTTATTCCAAGGTTAAAAAATCAAGTTCCCATTGATACTTAAGTCTTGCATAATAGCTGATGATCTCAGAAGGGAACTCAAAATAATAAACAGATTATTAGTTTCTATGTAATTTACCATCTAATGTAATGTTTTGTCTGTATCGTTCTCTCTATTCAAAGTAAAAAACTTATTACAAATGTTTATTATTGCAAAACATAATACTAAAAATAAAACATATATAGAAGCGTGTGTCAACTTTGTGCAATTCTTATGGGGTTGCACACCTCCTCGAAACCCCATCAATTGCATGCTTCCTTCCTCGCAGATGGTGGACAGCTCAGGTGTCGTCCACGTCACTTGACCATGGTACAAAATTACGTGGTCCGTCGCCAAAAGCCCTCGTGCAGCTGAACAGTGCGACGTTAAAATTCAATCAATCAATCAATCCTCGCAGATGGTTGACCGTGTCATGGTGGCCGGCGAGTCATGAGATCTCCGAAGACTCGTCGCGTAGGGAGGATGATGCACATTAAATCTGTTGAGGTTCAAACGTGGTGTGGAAGTTGGGAGATTTCAGCTCAGATGTCGTTCTCGTCACTTTACCATGGTTCATCGCCCTCGAGTAGCTGAGCACTACTACGTTAATATTCATTCGCTCACTGAATAATCATCAAAATAAATTGTAAACTCGCCAAAAATTGGGCAATTATTATTTGGTTAGAGTTTTGTGAGCATAATACAGATTGAACCGCGCGCGCGAAATGAGGTATCTGAAAATTCAGTTATAAATTTGTAATCTACTGTCTTTGTGAAATTCTCTGTATATAATGAAATATGTATGATCCCCTATAATAATGAAAAATTGAAATCTTCTTACAGATGTTTGTGCACCAAAAGGGACTCTATAATCGTTGGTTTGGTTCTAGTGATAGCCTTTATCGTCATCACCATTTCACTCTCACTGGGGTTGCCGAAGATAGAAGAGAAACGAAGGCAGTATTACGACACTTCTTTTCCTGTGTCGTCTTCTCCCTTGCTTACTTTCGATAGTGCTGTCGTTCTCTCAGATGGCAAGCCCTGTGCAGCTATTGGAAAGTAAGTTCTTTTATGGTTCGGAGAAGAAATTGGATTCTCCATTTATTTTAAAACTCTCATGCTATTGCTATAACAATCGTGTGTGGCTGATGTTTTTGAACCATTTCTATAATGTATTTTTTGCCAAAATTGCCAACTACATATAATACCATCGACCGATTTCGCCAAATAAAAAGAATTTGGCAAATTTCGTCATTGTTATTACTGTTTTGTAACATGCGCGGGAACGGATTTCCTCTTGACTGCAAGTCTTAGCATTTGGCGAGAGTAGTTTGAAGAAATTGTTCGATGGTATAACATGTAAAGTCCCCAAAACTTGACCCAATGTGGACCAAAGGATAGCTGGGTTTCCAGAATGGGATTAAAAAAAAGAAAAAAGAATACGGCCATTTTTATGTATTGTTTGCTTGAGAATACAATAGAAAATGAACTGTCCAAATACCCTAAAACTAAGGAAAAGTACGTAGAAAGGCAGAGAGCAGACGCATAGGGTTTTTCGACATGCGAGGAGGACGCTATCGAGTGCTGACTTTCTGTTGTACCAAGAACAGTTTCTGGAATATTCCTGATGACATTTTAGACGTGAATCAGTACTTGGATTCTGATTGAAAAGACAGCCATTACTGTTTCTAATAGCAATAAAAGAAAATTCTGTGCCACTCACTTAAAAATCTTGACAAAACAACACTTGGGTTAAATGTTTGCAAAAAATTGAGCTGAGCAGTAGTGAAATATGCATAACTTAGTTATAAAAGCGATCGGATCCTATTCAGTTTGCTGGTCACAAAATTCGCCCCTTTTGGTGACGTTGCAAAAATAAAACTGGCACGTATGTTCCTCCACCTACCATACAAAAGCTTGAACTCCTCCAGGAAGTGTGCGACGCTTAAAAGGAGTTGAATGGATAGACATATATACAACTCAGTGTATGATGAAAATCTTCTCTAAGAAGGATGTGGCAAGACCCGAGCCTCTCGAGGGTTAGACCTGGGATGAGTGGAAGGTACCTGCCATAAACATTAAATTTTCATCTAGTTTAATTCGAGAAAAACTTTGCCAATTTGTCCGTCATTTGATAGCTGTAAAGGTTGACATGAAATGGGAACCATTGAAAATGGATATCATGGTGCAGTGATATAAGTTGCAGCTTGTGTGGGATGGAGAAAATGGTGTAGAGAGAGAGAGATTTATTAGTAGATGATGCGAGTTAGTTGAGTGGTAAATAGGAGAAAAATATTAATTCTAAACCAACATTTTATTTACAGCACTGTAAATAACTGAAATTCTATTCTATTGCTAGAAAACATTTTACATTAGCCAAGAAATAAATTGCAAAATAAATCGTCTGTTAAAAAATATTTGACAAAGAAGAATTATATTATTAAAATACCAGCCGTTATGCGCCCGCTTCGCTGGGTTTTTCATAATTTTATACTATCTATACAGTGTGGTTAAAATTGTAGACACCTTTTGAAATTTTTTTTTTAAAGTTTGTATATGCTTATATATAGAAAATGTTACGTTGCACAAAATACAAAGTCTTTTATATCATTTTAAAGAGAATTTTATTTTGTATTCAATTCAAAAAGCAAAATTCAAGTATTTGCAAAGCAAAAAAAAAAAGTTTTGCTGCAATAACTATCGATATACATTAGATATTGATGATAGCAGTGAGTTATCAGTGCTTAGTAGGCTATCCTTTGTTTTTATTACAGCTTCACATCGATGTTTCATTGAACTGAAAATAGTTTTAAGCTCTTCCCTAGTTATTATGATACCAGGAAACAATTATATCCTCAATTAGTTAATTTTTATTTCATGGCCTCTCATTTGTACAAGAGTTTTCAAACGGTGTCACAAGTTTTTGATAAAATTATGGTCGGGACTGTTTACAGGCCAGGACAACAGTGATATTTAGTCGAGAACGAATGAGATCAAATATAAGGGTAGATTGGACACCTAGAAAGAGATGTGTGACAAAAAAAAAAATGGTATTTTCTATGTTAAAATTGCAAGACAGGTGGAGGATTCAGTGACTACATCTGGAGACTGAAAGTTTTGTTTAAGATGTCAGGAGACAAATTTAATAAAAAACATAGCAGGAAAAGGTCCTCTACATCGGTTGATGACATAAGAAAAAAATATTATGTCTCCGATAAAAGAATGTCTGCAATGGTCATCAGAAGTTATCTGAATGATACTGGTGTTTCTGTTGGTTCAAAAACAATCGGGAGAAGATTAGCAGATGTTAGACTAAGAGGTAGAATTCTACAAAAAAGATTTATCTCACTTTACAGCAGCTCTAAAAAAGACTACAGTGGGCACATTAATTAGACAAGTGATTAGTGGTCACAAGTTATATAGAGGGATGAAACTAAAATATCGTTATTCGGTAGTGATGGCCGAAAATATGTAAGACGTAGAAGTGCTAGCTACACCCTGACTGCATCCAGGTAACTGTGAAGTACAGATATGGTTTTTTTATTTGGTCATGCATACCAGCAGGTGGTATCGGTCGCCTTCATATCATTGATGGGACACTGAGTGCTGGAATATACATTGACACCATTCTAGAACCCAAACTTTTACATTCCATCAGAGATCTATTTACCAACAATGCTTCGTTCATTTTTAGCAAGATTTTACTCCATAGTCACATAGTAAAGTAATCGAAAGATTGGTATCATTCTAAGATCATTGAATTGTTGTCCTGGCCAGGAAACAGTCCTGATCTCAATCCTACCGAAAACTTGTGGCACTGTTTGAAAACTCTTGTGCAAATGAGAGGCCATGAAATAAAAATTAACTAACTGGGACTATAATTATTTCCTGGCATCATGTAATAATGAAGGAAGAGCTTAAAACTCTTTTCAGCTCAATGAAACATTGATGTGAAGCTGTAGTAAAAAATAAAGACTACCCCACTAAGCACTGCTGTTATCATTATGTAATGTATATCGATAGTTATTGCAGCATAACTTTTTTTTTTTGCTTTTTGTATTGAATACAGTATTAAATTCTCTTTAAAATGATATAAAAGACTTAGCAATTTGTGCAATGTAACACTTTCTATAAGCATACAAGCTTAAAAAACATAATAATTTTCAAAAGCGTCCCCAATTTTGGTCACCACTATATATATATATATATAAATTATTGATATCTAAATAACTGGTCATTAACCGTTTGATTGTATTAAAAGACCTTATTATGACCCTGGCCTCCCTGTTTAAAGAAAGGATTGGACTTCTAAATATAATTATATCTAAAACTTAATTTGAATGTTCTTTTACACTTCCGTAACCCCTTCCCCCAAAGTAGGTTTTTGCAAAACCCATTTTTAGTGCATCCATACTCAATGAAATAAAAATGCTTATCAAATTTAAAGTCTAAATCTAACAGAACTTTTTTTAATCAATGAGCTCTTAAACCTCTTTGAGGATCGATTTCCGTGCGACCTGTTCTTAGCAAATTTCATTTCAACAAACGAAACATGCTTACAAAATTTCGTTATTGCAGGTGTAGTAGTTCAAAAGCGGAAATATTTTTTTTAACAATAGGCTCCAGTAATTCCCCCTTGGAGTCGATTTTAGTAAAATCCGTTCATAGCGGATCTTCAGTCAAAAAAACATGCTTACCAAAGTCTAACAGTTCAAAAACAGGAATTCTTTTATCTATAACGCCTCTCCTTTGAGGGGGGATGATTATCCTCAAACCCATTCTTCGAGGAACTCTAGTCCATGTAATGTATCCAGGAATATATTTACCTCCAACGCCTCTTAACCCCTCGCAATCCCTTTATTGTTTGATTTTCACAAAACCTCTTTTGTAGCGGATCTTTACTTTATGAAAAGAACCTGTCCACCATAATTCAAATCTGTAGGTCTAATAGTTCAAATACGAGAGTACTTATTTATAACGCCCCTTAATCCCCCGCAACCACCCTTGGGGGTTCAATTTCTAAAAAACTCATTTTGTAAAGAATCTCTACTCAGTGAAAGGAATCTGCTTACCAAATTTCAAGACTGTACGTCTAATTGTTTAAAAATGGAAATAATTATCTATAACGCCCCTTAATTCCTCGCAACATCCCTTGGGGGGGGGGGGGATTTTCGCAAAATCCTTTCTTAGCATATCTACTCCATGTAAGGAACATGCCTACCACACAAGTTTCAAGTCTGTAGGTTTAATAGTTCTGGAGATATCATGATGAGTGAGTCGCTTTTCTCCTTTGTAGAAAAAGATATACTTCCCTATTTGAGTCTGATTTTGTTCTCTATTTCACTGGTTTTAATTTTCTTTTCATAGAACCATAATTTTTTTTTCTAAAATAAAAGTAGTCTAAGTTACTCCTTATAACATCAGCTATCTTCCAGTGAAAGTCCCGTCAAAATGGGTCCGGCCGTTTCAGAGATTAGCCGACAGACAAAAATGTTAAAAATGGATTTTTTGATACAATTACCTTATTTACTTTTAAATATATTAGGTAAAAAGCTGTTAATTTGAAATTACAGACACTTCAATTTTATTTATTTGTATAGATTAGTACATACATAAATTATTATTTAACAAATAATTAATAAATAAGTAATATTAATCAATAATTAATAAATGGAGAATAATTTAGTTCACTTTAATTATATTTTTAAATATGCAAAAGAATGTTGCCGTTTCCATTTTAAATTAAATCAGTTGCCAAGAAGAAAAGAGTTAAATTTCCTCTACACTAGTTTCATTGCCAACAAGAAAACAATTTTCAAGGTACCATGGCTATCGAAAAGAGTCCAGAGCTCACCACAGTTCTCAGTTAGAATAGCAAGTCCTGCATCAATAGCCATTAATTTACTTTTGAAAATCGTACAGAAGTTTGGATTGCGGTTTTGGAGAGAATTTTTCCTGGGGGAGGGGGGAGTATCAATATAGATACTGTTACCTGCTTGGTCAGATAGTTTAGTACCATTAGTATTAATCTGAATTGCATTATTGGGGATGTTAATGACCTCCAATGCTAATTGACTTAGATGGATTAGGACAAAATATTTCTTAATGACAGGAGGTTAAAGTGGAAATCAGAAGGAATCAAATTACATTGTAATGAGTAGGGCTCTACAAATCATGAGAAAGAAAATTCTCTAACTCATCTTGACTAAAGGGGCTGTTTTTCTTTTATTTTCTTTAGTCTGTTTCTCCTGTTATTCAGATATGTTGACATTTTATTTTGTTGACCAAAACTAAAGTGCTTATTAAAGTATATGAAAAGTTCTATCTATCTGCGGTATTGTAAAGGGTGTAAATATGCCTTAAATGAATTCATTTCTGAAGGACAACTGTGAGAATGAGAACTTAGGACTATTAAGCTGGTTGGGGGGGGGGGGGGGTAACTATGCATTATACCATTGACCAATTTTGTCAAATCAAAAGACATTGCCAAATGCTGCGTATTGCAGCCGATATAATGGAAACCATTTCTGTCCATATTCAAACACAATAATAGGAATAAAATGTCTGCATTTGATTACTTTTGAATTGGCAACATTTTATTTGGAAAAATTGGTCATTGGTAAAATACGCAAGTACCTATGTTAATTATTTTAAAACCAAAAAGATAATCAAAAACACAGGGCATTTAAAATGTAAGTATTTGCTAAAGGTGAAATAAATTAATTTGATTTAATGTTCCTCTTATTCATCTACTGAGATTTCTTAGGATATGAGTTTGTTTACTTCTTTAGGTTTCAAATCAATCCTGTTTCTTATTGTACAATCATGTTTTTTATTTAATTTACGAGTATAATTTAAATGTGTTCTTTTTTATTGTATTTTGCTAGAAATATTTTACAAAGTGGCGGAACTGCAGTGGATTCTGCGCTTGCAGCTTTATTCTGTGATGGAGTTGTCAATCCACAAAGCATGGGTTTTGGTGGAGGATTTTTAATGACAGTTTATATAAGGTTTATTTTTCATTCTAAATTTTTTTAAATAAGTCTTCATTGTGCCCTTTGTCTTTTTTCTGTATTATTGAAATTGTGATGTTATATATAAGATTTTACACATGTTTTACAAAAATCTTGATTAAGTATAAGATTTGATGAGTTATAAAACATTTTCTTCTGAAGAATATATTTTTATACCTACTTGATACTTTAAAAGACCTATATATTAACACATTATTGACCACATTATCATGTGACATTCTTATAGCCCAACATAATTTGCCTGTGTATTATACAATTTGATTATAGTTATTATACTTGTACTTTCGTTTACCTGAAATGTTTTCACTTTTGTGACATGCATTCAATTGATCATCGCCATTAAATCTTGGAAAAGGAGACTTTTCGGGGAATTCTGTATAGCTAATTTATCTGTTTGTCTAAGCAATCTTTACAATAGGGATTCAGAAGATGCTATAGCTTTTCAGAACATAGTTCTGAATTGGACAATATAGATATCAGACCTACAAAATGTCAGAAAAACCTGAATTATTAATAGTGACAATGAATGTGTATAAAGCACTAAGGATGCTGGGGAATGTTTCTCTGCTTCCACATAAGCTTTGTAAAGTAAAATGTTACTTTTAATCCCCTGGCGTAGCTAGCTTTGAGGATGGGGGGCCCCTGTAGCTTGAGGGCCCCATATCATTGATATGGCAGTAGCTACGCCCCTGTTTTAATCCAATGTTCCTGGTGTAACTATTGAATGGAATAACCCATTAATTGTTAGTAGAGTAACCCAATATTTGGTAACAACTTTTTCGACTTGCTTACTTTGTAAGTAAACCTATACAGACTGAAAAATCTTATAAAAATTATGACAAGACTTATAAATAAACTGACATTTACCAATAGTAAAATGAGAAATTGTAATTAATAATTTTAATGGGACAAACATGAAAGTTGAAATCACTGGTCACACGTTCAGTTTCTACAAAATTCCTCTGGTCAATTGTATGTTAATACATTAAAGTTCAAAAAGATATTAATGTATGGTTTCATTAATGTCTATGAAAGAAAAAAATACATTTGTTAAACTTCTGATTTTATATTTTTAAACATTCTTATTTATGTAGAATAAGGTAGGGGGGATTAAATATATTACGCAATCAACATATTCAATACTTGGATATTAACTGCATGCCAATGATTCATTACCGAAGATTAATAGCTAAAGATTTTACAAGTTAATAGCAACCCATTTTATGCTAGTCTAAAAATGATTACTAAACATCTTATGGCACAAACAAAAATTTTGTTAAAATTTTATAATGGCATGGGGTTAATAAGTAAAGAATGCATATTCTGTATAAAGTTTTGGTATAAGTAGTTAAAATTTTGTACATAAAAACAAATCAGGGAACCTTGTTTATAGATCATTGTATATAATTAGTTTTATTTTTAATACATTAATTCAATTAAAATGGTACATTTTCTGAATGTTTTTTTTTTTATTTTATTTCAGAGCAAATAAGACTGCTACTGTGATAGATGCCAGAGAAACAGCTCCACAAAAAGCATCAAAAGACATGTTTGACAGCAATGGAACTCTCTCACAGGAAGGTACTAATCAAATTTACATTAAATGTTCTGTGACAGATTTTTTTGTGTAATTCAGTTTTTAATTGCTTTGGAAACTTTTCACTTGGAAATTGTTTTTGAAAGAAATATGTCAATGTAATAAAGTATATATGTAAACCTTTATAATGCTTGTATTTTCCCTCTCTTACTACTGGGTATTAATTTTGACTTTCTAATTAGTAATGTCTTGGAAGGGGGTTATTTAGTAAATAAGTTTTCTGATAGTTTTTACAATGTTAAACATATCTGTGAATTTGTTATAATATTTCGGTATAATGCGTTGTCTATCAGTTTATGTAAAAACTAACATTGGAATTTATTTAAAAATGTTAACAAAAAGAAAAAAAACTTTTCTATTGCCTAAAATTATTTTTTATTTGACACTTAGAATTTCTTATCCCCGTATCACACATATGTAAAATTCTGATACCGTACTTGGTATTTAAAAGATAGTGAATCCTCTTTTTATTAGCTATAAGTTATATTACCTATAACTAAAAATTCTATCTATAAGTTATATTAAAATTAATGAGAAAATGAAAAATATACCGGATGTTTCAAAAGTCGCACACATCCACATGGTAATCCTTGTTACTTAAAAACCAAAAGAGTTGGTTGAGATTTCTGTCACTAGATGACTGCAGGGGCCCCATCATAGGAAGTTGTTTTAAAGGTAACAGGTATCAGTTTCAAAATACTTGTCAGTTATAGTCAGTTGTGCACAACAGGAGGTGTATGATGATTTTCCACGAGCAAAGAATAGCTGTTGTGAAATTTTTTTTTGTTACAAAATCTCGTTGCCTGTGATAAATGCATTTCAACAGAAATATCCAGTTGAATTAGTACCAAATGCATCAACGTTAACACATTTAGTGCAACGGTTCCGTGACACAGGATCGATTGTAGACAGGATGCGATCGGGTAGAGCGTCCATAGTGAAAACAAAAGTGACAAATGGGGACTTGTCCTTTACACTTGTCCTTTTTACTTGTCCTTTACTGTCACTTTACAAAGAAGTCCAATAAAAAGACCATCCATATCCATAAACATCATTGCGGAATTCATATCCTTGCTGAAGAGTGATGAGCGGTGTCTTGGTGGCAGCAAGATGGTGCAACATGTCACTCATCACGGTACAGTATGGAAGTTTTAACTGAATTTTTCGATGATCGTGTCATTTTCAAAGGACTTTAGCCACCATGTTCACAGGAATAGTCAATTCCGGATTTTTTCCTTTGGGGATACCTGAAAAATGTCGCCTTCAGGAATAATCCCCATATGCTTGATGAACTTAAGAGAAATATCCTTCATGAAATATCAGACATTAAATCTCACACTCTTCATAAAGTGTCAATTAATATGGTAAAAAGAATTCAACTGTGTTTCCAGGAAAACGGACATCATTTTGAACATTACTGTGATTTTACCATGTCTGACACCTGGCAATAAAGATAATCGTTCAACCTTTGTTTGTCCTTTATTCTGTTTGTTAATATAATTCATCTGTCTTTAAAACTCAACCACAAAGGTTGATGTGCATGACTTTTGAAACACCCGGTATGTCTATAAATTTTCTACAAGTTTTATTAATAATTTATTTAAAATGCCTATTTCATTATTTTATAAACTAAATTTTAAAGAAACATTCTATTTAAATATCATTAATTTTACAAATCTTTGAAGAATTAAGAATTTGAAAATTTTTCTCTGATAAAAAGAACATTCGAACATTGTTGCATGTAATTCTCTCAAGTAATATAAATTTATATTACTTTGCCTCCAGATGTTCACAAACTTATCTCCACCAGAAGTGCTTTTGAAAATTTATAATCCTTCATGATTTTAAATTTTCTTTTTTTTCCTTGTGTTATGTGTTTTATCTTATGTTATGTGTTTACTTCTGTAAGCCCCATGTGATACTTTGTGGTGCATGAGGATTTATAAATCTTTTCAATAAAAAAGAATAATAATAAAAGTGGTAAATATACCTATTACGATCCAAAAGTTTGGGAACTATGGTCATCCGTGACAAGCAAAACATGTAGTTAAGTAAAACTATTTGAAATACATTTTACTGTCCTTCTCTGTGCACAGGATCGTTTTTCCATGTCATGTGATTGAAATGTATACTCAAGACATTTTTTGTTTCGAGACATAAGAAACATGGTTTTTCAAGAACAGGGCTGTTACATCAAATTTTGTCAGTTTTGGGTTAAAATACCTGCCAAGACTTAAGCAATGCTAAAGAAGGTGTGTGGTGACTTTACAATATCCAGAATGAAGGTGTGTGGTGATTTTACAATAACCAGAATAAAGGTGTGTGGTGATTTTACAATATCCAGAATGAAGGTGTGCAAGTGGTAACAGAGTTTTAAAGAAGGTCTAGAATCACAACAGTCATTATGGAGGTATCTTTTTATTTCATTCAGAATTTATTGCTGTGGTGCAAAACAGTGAACAAGAAGTATTGTCTAGACATTTTACATGGTTTGATGGAGTCCATATGCTGTAAACCGCTTCAGATGTGGCAAAGTGGACAATAATGCCTTCTGCATGACAATGCACCTACACATTATTTCCAAATGGTCAGTTTTTCACTGGAACTGGTACTAAAGTGCTTCCTTAACCCACTTATTCATTCGACTTAGCTCCCTGGAATTTTTATTTATTTCCATCATTGAAAAAAATCTTCAGGGATGTTTTTTTCTGTTTTCAACTGACAAGGAGAGGTCCCAACTAAGGAAATTCATTTGGGGTTGAGACTTGGTGTAATAGTAGTACTCCTCTTTAGGGTGTTCAACCCTCAATGTGATTCTGCCGAAGATCCAGTCGATTCGGAGAAAAAACCTTTGAAATTCATGCTTAGCTTTTATACAATTAAATTTCAGTTTCCTTGAACAATTTCATAGCTTATCGTCCCCATAGTATGTGCCAAAGGTCTGGGTTCGATTCATCAATCAATTTATTTTTTTTTCATTTCATTTAATTTTTAAAATTAAATAAACTTATTTATGAAAGATTTATTAAATATTAAATGATATTTTATGTAATTATTTTATGTTATATAGTAAAAAATATACTATATTATATTAAATTTTATAAATATATTTTTATATTCATAAATATTTATAAAATAAAATATACAATAAATATTAAATGATATTATACATAAAAATTAGTTACAAATACTTTTATAATGTGAAATAAAAAAAAATATACTATAAATAAAATATTATATATAATATAAAACAATTTATAAAGTATATTATTATTAAATTATTTTATAATTTTATAAAACATTTACTAAGTCCTTTTTAAATAAATTTAAATAATTTTAAAAAGTCTATTTTTTTTAAATAATTTTTTAAAAATTAATAGTTATTTCAATAATAAATTTGATAATAAATTAATTTTAAAAATAATACTTTCAATAAATTAAAAAATGTAATAATAAATTAATAATTTTAATAATAAATTTAATTAATTGTTTTTACTTTATAAAATACAAAATAATTACATAAAACATCATTTAATATTTAATAAACCTTTCATAAATAAGTTTATTTAATTTTAAAAATAATTAAATGAAATGAAAAAAAAAGAATTGATCGATGAATCGAACCCAGACCTCGCACATAGTATGCAGACGATATATCAATCAAGCTATGAAATCGTTGGAGGAAACTGAAATTTAATTGTATAAAAGCCAAGCATGAATTTTGAAGGCTTTTTTCTCTGAACTGACTGGCCATTCGGTGGAATTACATTGAGGGTTGAACACCCTAAAGGAGTACTACTATTACACCAAGTCTCGACTGCAAATGAATTTCCTTAATCGTGCCCTCTCCTTGTGAGATAAAAACATCGCTAGAGGCCTTATGGCAAAGATAGCAATTGTACAAGATTTTGCAAAAGTGCATTGCTGCCCAAGGGGATTATTTTGATGGTGGTTATGTAAGTGTTTCAAAACCTTCAAGGTAAGGACTTTTTTATACCATCACCCAGAACTCTTGGATCCTACTACATATACATGATAAAATAAATTCCCATTGTTTCATAAGAATACTTATCTGGCACTATTGCATGTATCAGATTTCCAAATTGAATATCTCACTTTTCATAAATTTTTATTATATAGTATTAAAATGAACTAGCTTGATTGTTCCTTGATTCTGCTATATATCAGAAATTATAAGGTATTTTTAATTTTCAGGAGGTCTTTCCATAGCTATTCCTGGTGAATTGAGAGGTTACAAATTGGCTCATGATAAATTTGGTAAACTTCCTTGGAAGACTCTCATCACACCTTCAATAGAACTGTGCAATAATGGATTTGAAGTATCGGAACACCTAGCCTCAAAATTACAAAAGCTCAGAAACCGTATTCTGGCTGATGATTCTATGAGGTATGGGGTGTTTTGTATTTTAATTTACATTTCTTTGCATCAACCTAGTTTTTAAAGTTGTTCATTGAAAAGAGAGACACTAGGAATTTTTTATATGAAATGCATATTTATTAATATGTATTTTCATTTGGAGTTAAGTATTAACTTTAAAATTGAAAGAGTATAGTTTCTTAAAACATTTAGGTTTTTTGGATTGTTAAGCATTGCAAGATGAAAAAAATTATTACTTTTGAAGTATGTTATTATATATAATTTTAAGAATATATATTGGGAGAACACATTAAGAAAAACTATTGTGATACAATAACATCTTTCATTAAAAAAAAATTTTTTAATGTTTTTTGTGGTTTTAAATTTTGCAGTCTTTTTATTTTATTCAATGTCTTGTTTATATTCAAAGAATTATGCATATATTTCTACTTCAATAAGCATAAAATATCAGTTCTGTAACTTTATGAATTAGCTTTTTTATGTTTAATCTGTTATTCCCAAATCCCTGTTCAAAGTAGAACAATTCAGGGCCATTTTTAATCTTGGACACAAAAGATTTGGGTGTGCAAAAAAATTAAAGGGCAAAAAAAAAAGAACAAATTAAAATTACAGCAAATGTACCTCACCGCTACAAAGCTCTCAACACAATATTCTAGATATTTAGAAATCTTCATGAAAAGGAGGTAAGATTTTGTGACAAAATAGGCAAAATACTTGGTTCTAAGCTACCCCAAAAGGCATCAATGATGAACAGTTTATGCAAGAGTGTCAACATTTCAAAATGTATTTGAAGGTGGAAAAAATAACAAGTCTCTTCGTACATCAAGAAAAACAAGTTGGAACGTACCTTCCCAAATTTAGAGATTGAAATGAGAATTTACTTGACTCTTCCTATGACTAACTGTACAGCAGAGGAGAATCTTTTCTGCCCTTAAGAAAGTAAAAACTGAAACGAGATCTACTGTGAAAAATGAAAAGTTTAACAGTTTGATGTTGCTATGCACTCAGAATATTACAATTGAAATTGATTACAATGATATCATTAACAATTTTGCAATGACCAAAGCGTGAAGAAAACCTTTCCTGTACAATGATAGTGACTTAACGAAGAATAAGAATGTCAATAAGTAGAAGATAGTAAAGCAATGAAAAGATGATAATTAACAATTTGAAAACAGTTCATACAATAATGTATACTCTATACTGTAATTGCAAATGATTTCATTAATTTACTTGACTAATTTACAAAAGAGTGTATGTGGTGGTGGGGGGGCCCCCCGTGATGCCGTTAGACAAGAAATAAACAAGAATGGCCAAATCATGCCACTATCCTTTCCTTACAGCTGCTGGTTGCCAGTTTGGAACAGGGCAGGTCCATAGGTGGTGGATAATGGAAAGACTCTAAAGAAGAAAAATAAAGAAAGGAGAAAAAGTAAGAGAGTTAAGGGAAACCAAAACTGGCAAGGTAAAAACTGAATGAGGAGAATGCTCTGAAAATGGGGGGGGGGGGGCCGTAACAATTTGAAGTGCCTGGGGCTCTGGAAAGGTTAAAAACAGCCCTGGTACAATTTCCTGCCATCTAAGCTGTGTGACAGAGATGAATCACAAAGATTTCACTTGTTATGTCAACCTGTTTAATACCTTCTTAACGACAATTGCCAAAGATGACCTATGGTATGGGATTTAATTTGCTAGTATTGTAATAAATATTCTATTAAAATCCAAAAATCTATTGAGTAGGTTATTTGATACTTGCATTTTAATCTCAATGCCAATCTTTTGAACTTCAAGCAACCTTTGAAAAATTGTAGATTGAAAAATAAGCCACTAGACTGATTATAGGTTCAAAATTAAATGAACTGCAGTTGAACCTCTATTTAACAAAGTCGCTAAATTGCGAAAAGATTTGTTTTGTGGAAAATTCGTTCAAGATTCATCTTTCAATTTACTTTATAAACCATGTAAAATAAATTTTAAATACATGAATACTATATATTATTAAAATAGTAATCCACACCTTTTTTTTGTAAATGTATATCTATTTATTTTATATATCTTATCCGTCAAAAAGAAACAAAGAGGGAAAAAATCATTGTCCAGAAATATACTGTATTTCCAACTTGAAAAAATAATTTTTGGTTAAAATTAATAAATTTTAATGTCATTTTCTAATTTTAAGCTTACAAGTAATTTAGAATATATTTTTTTTATATAATCAGTCATTTTAAGCCTATATTACCATGTATTCTTAAATTTAATTACCGGTAAGGTCTGTTAAATTTTGAGTTTTTTTTTCTCCTCCTCATAATGCATTTCTTATCTTTGAAATGCACTAAAATCCCCTTCAGATGTATTTTTTCCTCACTGAAGTTCATGTTGATTGCCCAAAATGATTTTATTTCCTGATATAAAGGCTTAGAAATATTTTTAAACTAGGGAGAAAAAAATCAAATCGCAAGAGAAAAAGTTCATTAAATAGAAAATGGAGTTATGGTTATTTTAGGAAGAAAATTCTCTTCGGTCCAGGAAAAAATTCGCAAAACATAGAAATTCACAAAATAGAGGTCTGTGTGTGTATTATAACTTTGGCAATAAATCATGGTTACTGAGCTAATACATTGGTACAGATTTTTTTTTTCCTTATTTTTTCGGTAAATGTGAACACATTTTTCATTAAAACCCACACATTTTCCTTCCAGGGAGGAATTTTTGAACAATGCCACCAATGATTTGTATAAAGCAGGTGAAATATTAAAACGTCCCATGCTGGGAATCACCCTGAGTGCCATTGCTGATAAAGGAGCAGATGTCATTTACACTGGGGATCTCCACAAATCTTTTTTGGCAGACATCACAAAATGTGGTAGATTTAAATTGCTTTTACCTTTCTATTTTTTTTTTTTTTATTTTGCCTTTTTATATCGAAAACAAACATGCAAAATCTATAACATTAAAGAATTTTGAATGTTGCAATTGAAAATGCTAAGCATAAGTTATTTTTTCATGATCTTTTGTTGTTTTCCCTTTAGTTATAAAAAATGTTATTCTAAAACCTGCATGCCACTTTATCTTCTAGTGTTGGGTAATATGAAAATGCACATAAAAGAACTTATTTGAAAATACCCTATGTAACGAATTTTTTTCTTTCTGCAATTAAAATGAAGACAAAAACCCCTATTTAACGAATAATACACCTTGATTTAACAAATTATTTCAACTGAAATTTTTTTTTATTAGTTTGTGTTAGAAAAAATTGGATTTTTTCAAATGAGGTCCTTTTTTATCCAGAGCAGAAAAAAGTTTTGTCTTGTAAATAGACAATTTTGACAGGATTGGCTGCAAAGCGTTATTAGACTTTACAAGTGCAGATGAGTCATGAGTGCAACTTATAGTGTGAGTTTTGAATACAACGTGAAACTCCTTTTTCTTACGCAGGGGACATTTTAAGATTTTAACAAAAATGTTAAATTTGATGATGGATTGCCTACCTCGTCAAATGAAATTCAGGAATTTGTTGATTTGTCAGAGACAATGAATAGCAATTCTGATGCAGAAATTAATAATGAAATTCTTATTAAAAAAATTGTACATTTTCTAATGTTTAACATTGTTTGGAAACAATGAAAACGTACCTTATGTGCAGTAGAATGTAAATGATGCAATATTTTCTTCTGTGCACAAAGTTGGAAAAAGGAGCTCCTCCTAGTCAGAAATAAAAAAAGAATTTCAAACATCTGTTAGTCAGTATTTTAAAGTTTCCAATTAGATGGTGCATAAAAGTTCACTAATAGAGTATTTTTATCTGCTGAATATATATATATATAAAGTGTGTAATTTCTAGCTATGGATATTTTTTGTGTAGTTGCTTATTACAGAATTTCCAAAAGGTTAGAGCAAAAAATTCATATTTTGTTTGAACCCCGATATGTTGAATAACCTCAATTTAACAAACAAAGTGTTTGATCCCAATGAATTCGTTAAATCACGATCTGACTATACTTCAATTGGATTGTTGGATTTTTTAGCCTTGCATGGGTCATATTCATTTCAATGAAATATTTTCTTTTATTTATTTTGATAAATCTAGTGAAATTATATGAAGAAATAAAGTAATTACTAAATAAAATTTAGTTCAAATCTTCAGTTAACCTGTTTTATATTTTGAATTATATAATTTATGTGATATATCAAATATTTATACAAATGATATAACAGATGTAAAAAAAAAAAAATTGTCTCATTGGACAGCTGTGGGAGATATGACAAGCCTGAATATTCTGGATGTTGTGGTTCGACTTTCTTCTAGACACTCTATTTACTTTCAATGGGTCCCCTCCCATATTGGATTGAATGGTAACGAGATAGCTGATATTTTAGCCAAGATTGCCACTGCTGATGTCTTGCAAGGCGACGCATGTCTAACTTTTGCTGAACTCTCCTCTATTAAAAGGATGGAATTGAATGCACTTTGGAGATTGCCCCCTGCTCACCCTTGGTATTTTGGGAGAAAACCTCGTTGGTGTCACCAACTTAATATTCCTAGGGATCGGCAGACGGCTCTATCATGCTTTTTTAGTGGCCACATCAAGTCTCCTTCTTTTGAACAGAGCCGGAAAGTCTTTCCAGAGTGTCATAGATGCGAGGCTGATCAGGCCTTCCCGAGTCATATTCTTAATTGTTTGAATTTTACTTTTGACGAGGTTTTTTAAGAAATCCAATTTTATTTCTGGATTTCTTGGAGATTTTTGGTTTTACAAAGATGGTGTAGCTGAGCTATACACCATCTGGGATAAGAAACAACAACAAATGAACCAAAATAGAATTCTAGTACAGTTGGCAAGGTGTGAGTGGTATGTAATTTAAACACAGTGATTTTTTTTAATGCAATTCCAGATATTGAATTTATTTTAATAAATGATATGGTGGATGATAGAGAAAAACAATAATAATAAAATGAGATTTGATTAATAGCATGACATTTTTAGAACTTTTTAAACCAGAAGAATTTTAAATTTCAACTCTTATTTTTTACATATGTAATTTGAATAGTTTGAATTATTATGGAACTGAAATTTGTATGGCTACAAAAAAACTTTTGAACCAAATTTTTTGTGTATGAAATTATTAGGGGGATTGCTTACTGAAGCTGATCTTGCTAATTATCAACCATTGTTGAAACCTGCTGTGAAGATTTATCTTCATGGGCCTGAGAAACTATCCCTCCATTCTGTCCCCCCTCCTGGAAGTGGGTTGATTCTACAATTGATACTCGGAATTGTAGGCCACTACAACATGACCGCTGCTAATTTCAAGAACACAGATGAGGCTGCACTTATGTATCATCGCATAGTAGAATCCTTCAAGTTTGCTTTTGCCCATAGGACACAGCTGGGAGATGATGCCTTTGTCAATATCAGTCAGGTAAAATGCTTTCCCAAAACTTACTTTGTTTTTTTATATTGGAATTAAGATTTGTTATATTTATTAGAGTATCAATTGTAATTTTTCTTTAATGTTAAATTATAAAACAATAAACCTACCTGAATAGATAAGCCCATAACCAAACTCTAATACAAATACTTGAAGTAGTATTAATATAGTTTTTGTGATTTTGAAAAAATGAGCATAAATAGAAACATTTTATACTTCAATATTTTAATGTATGCAAATTGTTCTACTATTTGAAACTCAATAATATTGTATTACCTTATTATTATTATAGATCTTTTACGTATGTTAGTAGAACAAAAGGACATAATTAAAAATATTTTGTATTTAAAAGTCTCTATTTATATTTAGAATACTTCTCTTCTGACTTCTGTAATTTTATTTGGGTTATCTTAAAGTTGACCCTTTATCTTCATTTTGATGATTTTATTATTTTAGAATTCTTGAATTGTACTAATGGTTTGGGTTCATATGTATTTTATATTGTAATTATTTGTAATTCTATGATTTTAACATACAGTAACCAAAATGGCATAAATATATTACTTATCACTGTCTCAAAGATATAAAAATTTGTAATTAATTACTTATTACAGATCATTTCAAATTTGCAATCAAAGGAATATGCTAAGTCTGTGTGGGAGCAAATCTCGGATGACACTACTTTTCCTAGCTCTTATTATAAGCCTGAGATGGAGACTAGTTTTGACCATGGCACTTCGCATGTGTCTGTTCTGGCTGCCAATGGAGATGCAGTATCTGTAACCAGTACTGTCAATACATAGTAAGTTCTTAGTCATTTAATTCTAAGGTTAAGAGAGAGAATATAAAAAAAGTTTCTTTTGGGTTTTGTTTTAATGTTTTGATTTTTCTTCTGTGTTTAATGTTGCTAGATGAATTTTTAAAAAACTCTTACATCTGAGAAACAAAATTATTTTTAAAAAAAAAGGAATTGAAGGTAATATTTTAAAATTATTTTTTAAGAAATAGTAGCAAATATTTTTCAGTACATTGCATGTAAAATAAAGTACAATTTATACGATTCAGAATTTTCTGTTAATTTATCACCAAGTGCTCAATTCACCTATATTTTTAGTTTCATAATACATGTGTATGTTATTTATCTAAATGTTTTTAGAAGGCTCAATGTATCTTGTGATTACTGAAGAAAATTATAAATTATTCCAATCTTCTCCCTCTTCTCTTTAATTTTCATTTCTATTAAGTAATGAAATCATGTCAAACCTGACCTCTCCTCCTTCAATGGCTTACTTAAAATAAGTATAAGATTAATGACCACTAAAGTGATCAAATTCTTTCTGTAATGGGATTTGAGGTCTTTAGTAAACAGGAATGACATGCCCTCTGAATGCTCTAATATTCTTGCTTTATTTTTGACCCTATATTCCATTCTCATTTGTCCTTTTATTCTTGGAGTTAAGGCTAGATTACTAGTACTTATTATTATTTTTTTTCACAATTAATACCTGCTTGACACAATTTGTTGAAACATGTTTTTTGCAGAAACCATTAGCTTAACTTGATTTATTTCTCTGATTTTTTTTTTCTTCAAGTAAATTAATTTTGCATTCAAAAGTTCATGTTCCTGACCTGATTTTCATTGGAAATTTTTGTTTAACACAAACAGAATATCATAATTTTTTCTATAGAATATCGAGATGGTACCATTGTGTGTACCAATAACAAGAATTATTATAGGTGCTGCATAAAAATAGATTTCTAAAAACATTTGTATATGCATTCTCCTTTGGATACCTTTTTTTAGAATAAATATAATTAATAAAACTCAAACTGTATATTTCTTTTAGTTTTGGCAGCCTTTGCAGATCACCTACAACAGGCATCATCTTAAACAATGCCATGGATGACTTCTCATCGCCTAATATCACCAACTACTTTGGAGTTCCTCCATCTCCTGCCAACTATATCATGCCAGGAAAGAGACCTATCTCATCCATGAGTCCATCTGTGATAGTGGACAGCAATGGAGATATTCGTATGGTTGTAGGAGGGTGTGGTGGCACTAGAATCGTCACAGCCTCTGCATTGGTGAGATATCATGTTTCGTTCTGCATTCAAATAAGAACAGGATTTATTTGGACCACCATCTTCTAAAATCTCAATGTGTGGAACCCCAATGATACTTTTACAATATATGGGGATTTTTTTCCACTTATTTTAAAGTTAAACAAAAAATCCTTTTGTATTTGCACATACAGTTAAAGCACAAATAAAATGTCTGAGGGAAAGTTTCACTAACATGATTCTAATAGAGAATCACCTGTTTGTCTTCTCGGCTGCAGTGGTCATAGTCACAAACTCCTGGCCAGCATTGTTTCTCTTGATTCATTGCACCACTAAAGATCCCCCATGTAGATGCTGATACTCATTAAATCAGTTAAGGCTTCAAAATCCCTATTATTGGTGAGGTGTGGAGAAAGAGTCGAGTATCACTTGATCATGATTCAAAATGACCATTTTCACCAATAACCCTTGTATTCCTTCTTAGTGAAACATTATTAAACAATCATGGAGATAAAAGTTCTAACTATGGTAAATAGAATTCAAGTTTGGATTCTATTTAAAATATATCATTTCGAATAGTGAAAGCAGCTGCATGTTAAATAAAACTGACCTCTAAATCATTCCACAATGTGAATGTGTAAAAAGTCGTCATTTTCATCACTTGACCAAAGATCAAAATTATGAGGTTCATCGCTAATAACCCTTATGTGGAGCTTCAAAGGGCACAACATTAATCTCCACAAACACATATCTAAAGAAAATCCTTCTAAACAAGAATTAGGGGCTGGCTTTGCGCTTTCCTCATGATCATTTTTTTGATATTTTGACTAGATTCAATATATTGTCACTATCTTCTAAATTCAATTTAATTATCACATGTCATTCTATAAAAAAAGAAATGAAAATTGATTTAAATACTCATTAATATATTTAACCGCGGGCGCGGCGACAAGAATTCAATGAACACCAATATTTTTCTTAAACAAATATTTAAGATTTTAACCTCTAGAACCAATCAAATAATTTAGTGGTAGAATCCATAGCTCCTTTTGCTGAACGTTTTTGTTCTCATTTAATAACACTTGCATTCTGATTGTAAAATTCAAGCATAAACATAGGTCAGAGCAGAGAAAAAAAAATTCTCCACATTCCAAATCCAAATAAGATATTGTGGCTGGCGTTATTTCAGTCAAGTCGTGAGCCCTGATGCCATTGAATACTTCTGCTTATTAAATCAAGGCACGGAGTTTAAATAATAAGGTTTGCCACCAATAGCTCTAGTGCAGCTTTGACGTACAATGTTAATAAACAATCAACATATAAAGATGCTATGGATAGAGGAAAATACTTCAGGAAATTTGTTAATGCAAACAAGAGAGAACAAGTAGTATATAAAAAAATTAAGTCAATTCCTATTTAGGTTAGCAAAGAAAAAATTTATTTTAGTTACTTTTTATTAAATAGTTACTATTATTATAAATATGTGTATATACATATGACAGAATCACAATATTAAGTGACAAAAGAGAAAGCGATTTTCCTTTCTGTACATGGTATTGGACTTTTTTTATTATTTATTCATTAATTGAATTTAATTATTCTAATAAAATAGTTTAGTGAAAAAGAAATCATATTCTCAGAAATTATACCATCCCAGATGGGATTCGAACCCTCAACCTTTGGATTAAAAGTCGAACGTGATACAGGGACAAAACGAAAGATTTTCCTTTCTATATATGCTGCTGGACTATTACTTTTGTTTGTTACTATTTATGCAGTTTTTAATTTAATCGATGAATTAATATTTGAAAAAAAAACTTTATTAACATCAAGTGCAAGTTTTAAAAAATATGAACTTGAGTGGATGAATAGAAAGAATTTTATTAACGATTGAAAATCTGAACAAGAAATATGTATATATATAGAGAGAGAGAGTGAACTAATAGAAGGAATTGGAAAAATATGTATAGTGATAGTTAATTTAACATTACTTTTTGTATATTTATGTGAACATGTGTGATAAGCCTAAATGAACTGACTTCATACCCAAACTGCACGATGGTCTTTAAGTCATGGGACTTTGCCAACTTGAATGTTATTTAAATATTGCATTCTATTCAACTATAATGAATGACAAATGTGTTGTTTATGATTTTCATTATTTGGTAGCAATGTATTTAGCAGAATCTATTTTTTCATATTTAAAAAGCATTAAATAAACTTATACATCGAAGCATTTTTAAAATTAAAATATTTGATTTTAAATTGTTTATTTATTAAAGGGTATCATTCGCACATTGTGGTTGGGAGAAGATGTGAAAAAAGCGACAGATTCACCACGCATTCATCATCAATTGTTTCCAAATTATGTTGAATATGAAGACAAATTTCCAATGGTGATATATTAATTTTTTCCTATTGGATATATACTCATATATTCTTATTTAAATAATCAATCTTTGAAATAATTATTTTTTTAAAAATATTAGTATTTTATTATTAAAATTCATATTTATGTTAATATCGTTATAATCTTTCTTTTTTTTTCTTTCATGCTTTTCGTTTTAATTTTCTTAGGCAATTTTCAACATTTTATATTTTTTCCAATCCATATTGATGTCTTATTACAAACTAATTCATTTTTTTTTTGGATTCTGTTGTGCTAATAAGTAACTAAATCTAACTGACTAAATGAAAATATATATTCTTATGTAATTTGAAATAAACTATTTTCTAAAATTTATTTTGGATGTACTATGTAAATATTTTGATAGTTTAAAAATTTTAGAATTCGTGTATTATATTTATAAAAATGATCATTTATAATACTTGATTAATTTCTACGAAAATGTTTCATTAAGAAACTGAGCTTTAAATAGTAATTCCGTCAAAACAGAATGAAATATTGTTTATTAAACAACATTTGATGCATTGTAAGTCAGGGATAAGTATTACATATATATATGCTTTTCTTTATTAGATCTATTTGGATAAGCTTCGTGGCTATGGTCACTCTGCTCAGCCTGAGACACAGGCCAGCGTTTTCCTTGGAATTGCCAAGGAAGGTGGAAAAATCAAGACAAATGTGGATTTTCGCAAAGGGGGTTCTGCAGATGGGTTTTAAATCGAATGTTTTTTTTCTTTTTATCAATCAAATGTGCCTTAGGAATCCATTCTTAAGGTTAAATCAAACCTATCTCAAAGCATCTTTATTTTCATCCATCTCCCAACATATCTGTCGTATAATATATTTATTTCAGTTTTAATGTGATAGTAATTTGTAAATTTGGCTTACAATTTTTATACATATATATTTGAAAGACTGAACAACTGTCTATTTTGTACAAAAATAAATGTTTTATGTCTTGTTTATCTGTTATGAAATTTTATCATGAAAATTTTTTTAAAGCCTACAAATGTGCCTATTAATACAGTAATCATTATTATTGTGAACAAAAATTTGATGATACAATACAGTAAATATTCTTGTATTATTTTGTTCTTTATTAAAATGTTCACAATGCACTAGTGATAAGTGTTTTTTTTTATTTCACATCATGGAGTTTAAAATTCTTTTCCTCCACAGTGAAAGTTGTTTTCTCTGAAATTCTTTTGGTTTAATATTGCTATTTATAGGTTTCTTGGGGGGGGGGGGGGTGTTTAAAATCTTTGTAATATAATATTACTCTGCTTACTAATGCACTATGGTATGGGTTAAAAAAAATTGATAAAATTTTCCTATTACAAAAACTATTAATTATGAGCTGCTGCCATAATTTGGAAACAAAACATCATGGAATAAAATATAAGTATAATGAAAATGAGAAGACAGTATTTTAGTCCTGTATGAACATTAAGTTATATTCAACCCACTTAGAATAAGCCAATAATTTTTATAATTAATGTTAATTTATAGATAACATGTTACCTTAAACTCATGCTGCTAATAATTGAAATTAATGTGTCAAATTTCTAAGGAATTGTTATGGACAGTAAATTAGTCAGTAGCTCCAGCTTACTATCACTTACAAAAAAATAAATACTTTAGTCTTTTTATTTCAATAAACAAGGATTTATTAAAAATTAGGTATTGGATAAATATAGGAATTTGATGCGTAGGTAGGGATCTTTCCAACAATATATCATATTAATAAAAATACCCTAGTCTCAAATGAAAAGTGCATGCAACCTTTTTACCAAGTATAATATTTGAATGAAAAGTAAAAAACTTTTTTTTCAAAATTTACATTTTATATCATTTTTATTTATACATGTTTGGAGGTTAAAATTTACCATAGTTCACAAAACTCTTTAAAAAATTTTGAAACTTCATCTATCCACAAATTATTTTAGTTCTGTAATATTTTCTCTG
>BMAV01007926.1:149291-172192 GCA_019973955.1 Trichonephila inaurata madagascariensis
TCCCCCCCCCCCTTCTTTAAATTGGGTAAAACTAAGATGCTTTACAAAAAGGTATGTCTCCCTTTCTTCTTTAGTTGTCAAATTAAAATAAAGATGAATTTTTAAATAAAAATTACAGTTTTATATGAATAGAAACACATCGCAATGAGCAATAAATAATTACACACCACAAAATTTCACTACCAGTGACAAAATTTGTAGTAGGTTTGCAGCTTTTCCCAAAGAAATTTTAACACCAGTTGTGGAGTCTACTTTGGAGGATTTCTCAGTCTCATAGTATAAGGGGATGCTTTCTGTTGTGCTGCAGCTGCTTGCTGCTGTTGCCGTGCAGCTTGTATGGCTGCTTGAACAACTTGGGCTGTTGTTGGTCCTGACTGAGAGGACAATGATGCAGAAATTGTAAGAGATGGCGTTGAGCTACATGTTGCTACAGTGTGCATAACAACATGGGTTGAAGAAGGTACATTAGAATCAGCTGCAACCTGCTGTACTATAGTTGCTGTGGGTGACAGTATGCTTGATACCTGTGCCACATTCTGTTGCTGGATTCGGTTCTGGGTCGATTGAAGTGCAGCTGAGACTACTTGCGATTGAGGCTGAACCTGTATCTGAACCTGCGGCTGTTGACCTTGTGCAGCACGAACTGCCAAAGTGACAGCTTGTGAAGTCAGTCCTGACTGAGATGCAGCAACTTGTTGGAGAATAGATGCTGTCTGTTGTTGACCCACAACAACAGCTGGTGTTCCCTTAAGAACACCACTGGTTGTTAAAGTGGTAGAAGGTAGAGTCGTTGTTTGTGCCTTCACAGAGCCTGCAACACCAGGTTCTCCTCTTAGGCCAACTGTTGTATGTTGTTGAGGGATACTTGGAAGGCTCGGGGTTGCAGTCACAACCTGAAATATGCATGTTTAGAAGGATAAGGCATTTTAAAATTTTCTTCAGCTTAATTTCAATGTAGAAATGGAAAATTTTCCTAATTAGCAAAAAACAATATTTTTAAAATACTAGCATATTAACTGTGAAGTTTTGACGCACTTTAAATTCAGTGAAGCATTTTTAATTTAAAATTCCAATTGATCTTTAAATAATCATGAAAGCTTTGCGTCATGTTTTTACAATAATATTCACTTTTCTACCACACTTCTAGACAGTAATATTTTCTTTTAATATATTTTTTAAAAAATTGATCTAACAAATCTCACTTGCATGCATTATACAATCAATAACTGTTTAAGTAGGCTTTTAAAAAAATAAAATGCTTCAAGTTCTAAAAACAGAAATTAGGACTGTTTACCATCAATAAAAAATTATAATATGGCCGTGTTTTTTTGGGGGGAGGGGGGAATCCTAAAGATCTAAACTTTTACTAAAAATTAATGTTCTACATTAAAATTTGTCCCTCCTCTCCTCATACACACAGTTTTTAATTTTGTAAATGTTTAAATTAGTACACAGCAATTTTTAAAAAAATATATATAACATCAAAAACAGGGAACCCTCTAATGAAGGTAGACTTGCATTTTGGCACAACATTGTTGAAAATACTGTCAACTTGACAATTAACTTTTGTCACTAAAATTTATCAGTTGATGTTTTACTTTGATTATTGTAATTATAAATGTTCACTTTCGACATTTCTATGAGCTTACTGGAGATTTGGCAACAGTTGGCTGAATAGTTTATAAGAGCATAAAGATCGAACTAAATCGGAGCTTAATAAGAGCTCGGAACAATTGCCTCTAGTGGTTAGGAAGTTTTTCTTGACCTGTATATTGTTTTTGGCTATAAGAAATTTTTTCCTAATTAAATTTTGTAGTAAAAAAACCGATAGTTCTTATTTGCCCTGAATGAACAATATTCAGAATTGATACTGACCACTGGTACATTCTGAGGCATCGTTGCTTGCTTCATTGCCTGCTGGATCTGCTGCACAGTCATCGCAGTGGGCAATCCCTTCACCTGCTGGGTATTGCCCACTTGTGGATTGCGCTGCACAATTTGAACAGCATTCATGGATCCAGACAGAGAAGTAGCAGCTGTACCTTTACCTTGAACCTAGACCAGAAAAGTTTTGTATTTAGTAAATTAATCTTTATGAAATAAAATATAGTAGCATAAATTCTGTTAAGATTCATTTTAAACAAGGATGTCAAAAGAGCTATCAGTATGTTAATAAATGCCTTCTAAAAGGCATTAAGGAAGTAGCACAATTTTTTCATTACTGACTTAATATGTTGATTTTTTGACTATGCATATATTGTTAAATTTACTCTATTCCAAAAAAAGAACAAATATGAAGTTGCATAACACCTTTGCCAGTTGTGTCAAATTAGATGTCATTTTGCCCTTACGTGCTTGGCTAATTATCTGTTGTTGTAACTGAAGTTGTCGAATCTGGTGACTTGTTAGGCTGGCAGTTCCCTTGGCTGGAATAGTCCCTGCCTTACCCTAATATATAAGAAAATGCATTTAACACTTTTCAGATACTAAGCCCATAGGTGTATCTTGTAATTAAAGTATTCTTAACTTTTAAAAAAAATAATACAGAATTTTTTTTCATTAAATAAAAAATTAAGATTCTTGGTTAATATAAAAATTTTTAAAAAATCTTAATAAAAAATAAATTTTAAAATACTTTAAAGCATAAGCATATAAAATAAAACTTCTAAAACGTAGCAGCAGTGGATTTGTTCCTAAATCTTTAGGAAAATGCAAATGAAGGGGGAATAGAACATATTTTATGAAAACAAATTATTATTCAATAAAAAGTAAATGTCAGCATTTTTCTGTAAAAATGTCATTTAAAAAACACATCCTAATTATTTATTTTCAAAGGGATTTTTCAATGAATGATAGAAAATACACATTCATCACAATTTAACTGCTTTGAAACAACTAATTATTGTACTACCCAATGATGTACCTTTTAAAATAACAAACCTTTATCTTAAAGAACGTATGATGGAAGTGGCAAAAAATAAAATAGATAGTTTTCAGATCTTATACAAGCAAGATTCTCGAAACAAGATTGTTAATTTTTTGGGTGGGATTATATTGGAATCATGCAGTTTTGTTAAATTTAGACGAATAATAATACCTGAGGAACGCTAACGTTGATATTAACACCTCCCACTGTAACAGCAGAGACAGGAATGGCTAAAGAAGAATTGCCACTTAGGGGAGCTGAAACAGTCTTGACTAAAGTAGCGGTACCCCCTGTTATGGCAACCTGTTGCGGTTGAACTTGGAGTTGGGCTTGCGCAAGAATCTGAGCTGTGGTCAACTAAATTAATAATAAAATGTAATTACACAATATTTTTGGCAAGATATTTAAAAAAAAGATGAATACTTTAGTCACTTCATATATCCATTTCAAGAAGCACAAAAAAATACAAAATAATTTCCTTGACTTCAAAATACTTGATAATAATTTTCTTTTTATACTTAAAACCTTCATTAACCTCTTCAGGACAGCACGTCTTTCTATGACACGCTCCCAAGGCGCTAGCATAACGACACACGTTTGTGTCGCTACACTTAACGTCACGATTTTTGGTGCACCATTAGATTACTACATAAGTTGTCAATTACATTAAAACTAGAATGCATTAAAGTTTTTCCTGTAATTTATATGAAATTATATTAAATAACATCACTCACCTAGAAAAATAAATTTTGTAAGCACTATTCAATTTTTTCCAAAATTTCATTGCCAAAACATAAACTTTCAAATTAATAAAAAAAAATAGCAAAATTAAAATGAAAACCCAGTGTGGAAAATCTTGATGCATGGAGAAACAAACGCATGATTTGCAAGCATAAAATGTTTGTTGCATTTTTTTTTTTTTTGTTTACACACAGTTTGTGACTGTGCACTTTGGCTTTTTTTCATCATTTTTGTTCATAATAAGGGTAGAAAAATGCCTTTAAAACAATCAAATAATAGTCTGAAGTCAAGGTTTTTGAAAAAGGGAAAGTAAGCAAAATATATCCCAAAGCAACAAAAATTGTAACAGAACTGACACTAAAACACTCCACCCTGTAGAGGGAAAAAAATAAAAAAGCATTAGGAGAGTTATTAGAAACGTGAATGTTTTATATCAAGAGGAAATTTCAAACACTGTTTGTTTACATTTCAATTATCCCCTCCCCCGCTACAGCTGATGAGCACAATACCAAATCCAGGCAGAATATAAACAAACTGAGGGTCTGGTTACTCAAACTACATTCAGTTTCAATATAATGGACATAGGGTGCCATCTAGCGGTCATTAAAAATTGTTCCAGATGAAAATGCACATATGCAACACCAATTTTTCTCAAATGCACATGTGCACCACCCGGCCATGAGGCACGTTTGTACCAAATACATATATGACTCGCCCGTCACAAAGAGGTTAATGTAAAAAGCTTTTGAAGCAAGAAAATTTCAGAACAGAATAAAAGTTTCTTAATATTACTCATATGAAAACAAATTTTAAAAAACTGATTATCAGCAAACATTTAAAATTACCACATATGACAATTGGGGGGGATTTAATATTTCTCTACGATTTAATACATTTTTTAAAAAAAATTTTACCACCTATGGTTAATATCTACAACCTCTGACAATAAAGTTTGGTGAATAGTCCTGTAACATTAACATAGATGAAATATTAACGAAAGTTACCTTACTGTCCTTTGTAAGTCACCTTCCATAACAATGGACCACTGAGATCTGCTATATATGTCCTGGAAACTGCAAAAAGTATTCTTTTGAGATGGAATTCAAAAGCCTCATCACCTTTCGTTGGATGTCAGAAATATCGTCAAATCTCTTTCCTTTTGAAGCGGGTTCGAGTTGTGGGAATAGAAAGAAGCCTGGAGGATTAAGATCTCGTAAAAATGGAGGATGTTCAATTTGCACCACCCACTTTTTTGTCAGTAACTGTTCAACGATATTGACTGTGCGAGGGTGAGCATTGTCGTGAACAAAAAAACTACGAACCTTGTTGTGCATACTGGGGTCATACCCTGCAAAGATGTTTCATGAAACGGGTCACATTTTCAAAGTACCTTTCATCATTCTTCATCCGGTTATCATGCGCACAGTTAATCGACAATCTTTCGTGATTAATTTACTTATTTTCTCAATGTTTTCGTCGCTGACGGAGGTTGCCTGTCTTTCACTACAGGGGTTGTGAGAAACACTTTCCTGGCCTTCTAAAAAACGGGCAAACCACACACACTTCATGGACAGTGGTTGATCTTCATAAACATGTAGCATCGAATCAGTTTTGGTCGGTGTCTTGCCAAGCTTAAAACAAAACTTTAAATTGATCTTTTGTTTGTTCATTTTCCTGCTCTCAAATAAGAACCAATGCACTAAACAAGAACTTTGTAAAACAAGTCTTATATGGAACACAAACAACACTAAACTTAACAACAGTGGGAGCAGATGGTCAACACCTGTCACTACGCATGTGCAACGTTTTGTTTCTCCAGTGTTGCCAGATCGGCTGTTCTGACTTCATTCACCAAATTTTATTGTCAGAGGTTGTATTAAGTATTCAAAAACTGACCATTTAACAAGAAGAAAAATTATCTCAAATGAAGACACTTTTATACAAAAAGGAATATTTAACACCAGAAGCTACAAAAAGTTCTTTTTTTTTTGTAATAAAATGTCTTTTAATTTTAATTATTTTGTAACAAATTAAAAACATTTAGCTGCACACAAAAGTAAATAGTTATTTCAAAACCAAAAGTCAAAAAGCCACTAGATTTTTTTCCAAAATGAATATTGCCAAGTTAAAGTTGTGTACAAAAAAGAACATGACAACAATACAAAATCTGTTAAGTTTCTTTAAACAAAAATAGATACTTACATTGACTTGAGCTTGCTTTTGCAACTGCTGTCGTTTCATAAGCTGAGTCATCTCTGCCTCAGTCATTGGTCGACTTTGCTTCATGTTCACCTGTTGAGCCACACGCTGCTGAGCAGCAGCTACTGTCAGGGTACCTGTTCCAATGGCCACTTTGGTAGATGATTGAGAGGCCTGTTGTTGCACAGTTTGCAATCGCTTCAGTTGGTGCTGTTGTTTGGCTGCTTGTTCATTCTATTTCAAACAATTAACACATGCAGATCATATATTTACACTCATTTTATTAGAGAAATAAACAAAAAACGTGAATATATAATAAATATGAGAAAATTCAGAGTACAAATAAATTACAAACAATGGATTGAATGATGCTACTTAGAATTGAATTTTTTTTAAAAAGACATTTTGTGAAAACCTACATATGAATTTGCAAGTAACTAAAACTAAATATGTTAAGTTTATTGTGATCATTTTTTAATCAGCAATTACTATTCACAACTGTATTAAAGTGCAATGGGGGGGGGAGAGATTAAAAAAAGTATTTTGATTAATAAATAAATTAGCTGCATGGCCTGGCGTTGTACGAGCTTTTTCTACTTTTATAAATTTTCCCTTCCCTTCATAAAATCACTACTTCCATTATTCTTTTTTGAAGTGTCGTCCTTGTCACTTGACAATGGTTGAAAATTTCGAGGTGCATCATCAAAAGCTCTCAAGTAGGTGAACAGTGCAACTTTAAATTCACTCACTTACTTTGCAATTTTTTAGCCCCCGGAAACAAAAATTTTCTTTTAAAAATAATTGTATAATAAAGAAAGACAGAAAAGTAGAAATTTTTAAATTTACAAAATTCCACAACTATATTAAATGCTGAATTAAAATTGTGAGCATTTTTTGAAATGTTCAACACATGGGGCAAAAGTTTCATGCAACTATTTTTATAAATAAAGAAGTTATTAAATTTTGAGTATTTTTTAAAAATTAGTAAAATTAGTTTTCGGCATTTTATTTTTTAAATCACTGATTCAAAAAGATCAAAGTATGAACTTTTTAAAAATCATTTTAAATAATAATTGTGCAATGATTTGGATTCATTTTAGAAAAAAATCATAAAATACATTAAGTTTTGTTGTTTTGTAAAAAGAAGTATACTATGTGATAAAAATATATTTCAGAATTTTTACAGTTTTTTAGTCCACTGTTCTTCAATGAATCATTCTTTAAGAATGAAGAAAACTATTAGTAGTTATACAAAAAAATAAAAGCTTGCACTCATTAAAACATTTATCTGTAATCTGTAATGAATTGGATACTGCTATACATAGTAAATAACTTAAGTGATGACAGAGCATAAAACAGGGAAATGCCCATAATCTTTCCTCACTCAAAAGTACTCACTCGTATTCTCACATTCGTAAACTAAAACCGCAAAAAAAAGCAACCTACGCAACACTTTCAGCCGTCGTATTTCTCGACGGGAAACCTCATATTATGTAACGTGAACTTGATGCAAAAAGAATACTTAAATGAAATTTTTAAAAAAATTTTAAGTTAATGCCTTTAAATTTCACACACCGATAGCAAACTACGAAAATTTTTAAACAAAAAAAATGTAAGAATACTTTATTAATAAATTCTCGTAAAAAGAGAAATAGACAAAAAACACACACAAAAATTTTTAATTTGTAATTTTTAACCAATTTTTCAATTTTTGTACAGATTACGGATAATATTGTTCTACACTCGGAAAAAAGTTTCGTGAGATTATTTTCGTAAATGACGAAGTTATTAAATGTTTAATTAAAATTGAGCATTTTTTGAAAACTTGTAATAAAAAAGTTTGACATTTTTTTTAAATGACTGATTCTAAAAGAGAAAAGCATGTTTTTTAGTGTAGAATATCAATTCATTAACGCAAAAGGAAATTCAAAGGGAACAATTTAGAAATCATTTTCGTAAAAACGTATCGATTTTGATTCATTTTAGAAAAAATCGTAAAAAATAGAAAATATTATTATTTTGGAAAAAAAATTATACCGTATCTTATAAATGATCTTTCTGATTCTGTAATTGTTTTTTGTCTGATAGGAAAACGTTGGATGGCTTTTTTAAAAACATCGGAACTTCTCTAAACTCAATCCCAAAAGCTGCTCGTCGGAATAAAAAACCAACAGGGGTAAAACAAATGCATTATAAGGTTTTTAATTACATGCAATATCAGAACAAAAATGGTCAAAATGGCTTCCTCGAATCCTTCCCCGTCTTTTGGTACCTTCGGCAACTTTCTGTTTGGTACGGTTCATGAGAAAATATACGCACAAACATAGATACATTTGTTTACCTACGAATTTCAATAGTGTGGATTTTTGCAGCTATTTGGGGGGAAAAGCATGCCAAATTCAATACATTGTAATATTTAAAAATTGCATTTCTTTCATCATTTAATAAATTACAAAATACAACAACTTAAGCAATTAAATATATAAAGATAATTTTTTGTTACATATACAGTCAAATCTCTATTTTGCAAACTTTTTCCTGGAACCAAGAACATTTTACTATTTTCTTCAAAAAATAACCTCCAAATAGCAAAGTGCATTTTCTATTCAACACACTTTTTCTCTAGTGATTCAATTCTTTTTCTCCCTATTTTTAAAATATTTCAGGACATTTTTTAAAATTATTCTGCCCTTTAGAACATTTTATGGTGATCAATGAACTGGTTTTACCTGTTGCTGTAATTTTTCAAACAAAAAACTCTAGTAAAATTAATAGATTTTATTGTTACCGTAAAATCCGGCGTATAACGCGCACTTATATTTTCAACCTGATGTTTTAAATTTTTAGATATATTCGCCGCATAACGCGCACCCTCTTTTTTAACGAAGGAATCTCAAATATTAGTATACATTGCTTTTATGTTTTGGTCATTTATTCGGGGTATTATTCCAGACTTTAGAAAAAATAGTATACTTCTAGAACTACAATTCTCTTTTTGTTCATAAGGCAAGTTGTTTCTATTAAATAAACAGTGTTTCGATACACATAGAAATAAATTTTTTTTATGCTCATCTCTTTTGTTATTTTTGAAGCTATCGTTTTTATACCTGGCGTATAACGCGCACCCTTAAGTTTCGAGCTTATCTTTTGTGTTCAAAGTGCGCGTTATACGCCGGATTTTACGGTAATTAAATTTAAGGACACATGTGTAAGGTAGAGTATGCTTAAAATTATTGGTTAAAAAATAATGTTTTAAAATTACTAGAAGGTTTAAAATTAGAATTGTCATTAAAAAATAAATTTTATATTAAAATTAATGAATTTTTTTAAAGTTGAAAATACAGTGCATTCCTGGACAATGTTTTTTTCCTAGTTCTCCTTGCAGATTTCTTTTTAGTGGGTAAGATACATAAAATGAATAAAGATATTAAATTTAATAAATATGAATCATGACTTTTTAAATAATATATAGTGTTTATGAATTAAAAATTTGTTTAATGTGGTCTCTGTATATTATTATAAATTACAGTAATGATTAATCAATATAGATGACAAAATAGTTTTTCTAACAGCAATAATTATAATTTTTGAGCATTAATATGCATAAGGCAAAACTAATTTTAAAATAAAAATTTCAAAAAAAAAAAAAAAATGAAATTCTAAAATTATTTTATTCAAAGTGAAAAACTGCATACATCTGAAATGTATCACTTCATTTTAAATATACTAAAAAAGTTCCAGAAAGCTTTTGTTCAGTGAATAAACATTTCTGTTTTTTCTTTTGTTACTAATCATAAAATCTGGAGTATAATGTGCACTTTTAACACATAAAAAAAGATCAAAATGTATGAGTGTGCATTATACGCCAGGTATAAAAATGAAGAAAAATAAGAAAAAGACACGAGCATAAAAAAAAAGATAAGACTTCTACATACATCGAAATACTGTTTATTTAAAAGAAGTGACATACCTTATGAGTTTAACTGTATACTATTTTTTCAAAATCCTGGGTTAATACCTCAAATAAATGATTACAAAATATAACATCATTGCACGCATATATTTAGTTTCTTTGTAAAAAAGGAGGTGCATGTTATACGCCTGATTTTATGGAATTAACTTATTAGTAGCACAAGCTTCACCAAATTTATTAGCTTAGTTTTAAAACTTCTAGACAGCCCAAAGTTATCAATATGTAATTATTTGCCACAAATAAAGAACCACTAAAACCACCCTAGTGGTCAAAAATTCATATAATTTACTATAATAAAATATACATACCCTGTGACGGATCAGAGCATTTTGTCTGATTGCTTGTAACTGGCTAATGTGAGCAATATTTCTTTGCGGATTAACAGCTTGTGTATTCAATTGACTCACAGCAGCTAAAACAAGGAAATTTATATGACACACAATAATGCAATACTGTGAGTGTGAAATTTAAATCTTAGTTTTATGGATTAGCTCAATTGTGATAACATCTCTATAGCTAAAGGTAAAGAAATCTCAAAAAATTTTGAGACATGACAAACTCTTAAGTAGTCAAAAATTCATGTGCAAAATTTAAAGTAAAAAAAAATTTTTAAATATAATTCTTTCCCCTGATTTATCATATTTTAATGTCAGTTATAATATTCAAATGTATTAAAATACAGTTTGTTAAATCATAACAAAAAGCTAAACATTCAAATAATTATTTTTATCAAAGGACATTTATATAATGAGATAAGGGGGGATTCTTTCTTCATTTATTTAATTTTTTTTAATAAGTAATAAGAGTAATTTTAAAATATATCATAACAAAAAGATGAAATTTATCACAGATAACTTAAAAAATGATAATTTCTTAAGAGGGTATGCGATAAATTATGCAATATCCTAATACAATTATCTAAAATAACATAAATTGCAGGTAACATGGTATGACAATAAATCTTTCTTTTTTGTTGAATGTGAAACATTTGCCTTTTTTGGTTCAACACAAGGCCTACTATTGACTGATTGAATGTTTATTAACATTAAATTGTGAAGCAACACTAGGGTTATTAGCAATGGACTTCATCACATCTCAAGAGACGATGTAACCCCACTTTCCAAACTTCCATACCCCGACAAAGTAAGAACCTCGAGATTTGATGAGCATCAGCCCTTATGCAAAACAGCTCTTTAGTGGCATCAGGACTTAAGCAACATGTTGTCGCGGTCATCATTGGGTATGTGATCATGACCACTCAGCTATTGCATCTAACCAGCCATTAAAAAGAAATCGAAGACACTGTATTTCTTACATATGATGCATTCATATGCTACTTAAATGTTTAAAACATATTGGATAAAATATTTTACCAGAGGCAACAGTAGTAGCAGGAGAAAGGGTTGTTCCGGCAAGTCGCTGTGATGCTGCCAACTGAACCGCAGTCAGGTTAGAAACAGAAACAACAGCAGGGGCAGTTGATATTCCACCAGCAACAGTTGTCACTGCTCGAACCTGTCCAGAAGCTGCTGCAGCCACAACCATTTCTTGAACAGTCATTGTAGTAGTTGTACCCACAGTAGCTGCAGTAGAGCGCTGATTACGGATGTTGGCATTGTTAAGGGCAGCGGCAATGGCAGCATTCTAAAAAAATAAAAATAAGACATGACACTTTTTTCAAAAAAATGCAAATTCCTTTTCAGCATCAAGAATTTTTATTAATAGAACATTCTGAGATTTTTCTGCTTTTATTTAAAATAGTTTCTCGCTCATTTTCAAGTTTTAACTTTTCTTTAGATGTAATGAATACAAATGTTTGATAATCAAACATTATTGAGGGTACAAGGTAAACAAAAAAGTTCTAGCTGTTTGTGCATTTCCATTGAAAGTGAGAATAAGTATGCAAATTCGTGTATGATGTGACTGAGAAACTGTCAGTCGAGAGTAGGAATATCAGTGTTATAAACGCATGTCGACTGCTCCCATTCATCAATCGGAACTCGTACAATAGCAAAGTGAAATGGACATATCGAAGGAGC
Organism: Trichonephila inaurata madagascariensis; assembly: GCA_019973955.1. Classification (NCBI taxonomy): domain Eukaryota; kingdom Metazoa; phylum Arthropoda; class Arachnida; order Araneae; family Nephilidae; genus Trichonephila; species Trichonephila inaurata. Next base: position 161,170 of record BMAV01007926.1, read on the forward strand.
TCTTTCGGGGTTGTTTACTTTACAACTTCCAAGTGGGCTTATCAGTCGCTGCATCAAGTCGTCGAATGTGTCAAGCATTTGGGGATAGTGTTGTCAATGGACGTACGGCAAGGCATTGGTTTCAAAAATTCAGGACGGTAGATTTGTCCCTCTGTGATAAAGCTCAATCAGGACAACCACAGGCCTTGGAAGACGAAGCCCTGCAGGCGGCCATATAGGAGGATAGTAGTTAAACGTGTGGTGAACTAGCCAGAAAATTCAACACTTCCAGTGAAATGGTTAGACTTCACCTACACCGCTTAGGTAAGACATACAGGCTCAGCAAGTGGAATCCTCACACACTGTTGGAAGTCCATATGCAACGAGTGGCAGCCTGTTTATCGTTACTTTCTCGCCATCGTAGCGCATCCATATTCAATCGGGTGCTGACCAGTGATAAGAAGTGGGTCCTATATGACACACCCAAGCGTTCCAAACATTGGTTGTCACTAAAGGATACTGTCCCACACAGCGCAAGACCACATATGCACCCACGCAAGATTATGCTTTATGCCTGGTGGACTTGTCGTGAAGTGGTTCACTATGAGTTGCTAACAACCAGCCAAACGGTCACTGCAGACCTGTATTTGCAGCAATTGGAACGTATACAACATGCACTGTATCAGAAAGAGCCAGCACTGGTTAATCAAAAGGGTGTACTGTTATTGCATGATTACGCGAGGCTGCATGTCGCGCGGGTGGCTAGGAAAATGATACAATGACTTGGTTGGGAGACTTTGTGCCATCCTCCTTATTCACCTGACCTTGCATCATCAGATTATCACCTCTTTCATTCCCTGGACAATCATCTTCGTGGTAAATCCTACACTAATGAAGCAGACATGCGACAAGCCTGTACAGACTTTTGTGTCCCACACCCCCGAGTTTTATCGTAAGGGGATTAAACAACTGGAGACACGTTGGCAGAAGGTGCTGAATGCCAATGGTGATTACTTCAAGGACTAACAATAGGCTACGTTGTTTCTATGTCATGTTCTCTTGGGTCATTAAAAACAGCAAGAACTTTTTTGTTTACCTTGTAGATCACTCAGAAAGAAAATCCCATTAGTCTCTTAAGAAATGACAACATTTTGAAACAAGACCACAGCAAGAAAAGGGAATTCAATGAGCTGGGCTGGCATTTTCATTTGAGTTGCAAAGATGTGACAAAATTATATGTCAACAGGAAATGTCGAAGTTGTGATGGGCTCATGTGTCTTTTCATTAACATGTCCTTTAGGTTTTTTTGGGGCCAGAATTAATGGCAATTCAATCCCTGTACGCGTCGCCAGTTGTGTTATGTAAAAAAAATAATGGGTTACCACTGGATAATCCGGAAGCATATAGATTTGCAGTTGACTATCGGAAACTTAATTCAATCACAAAATATCACTGTCAAAATATCACCCTTAATAGATAATTTAATAATGAATATACCCCGAACGACGATTATGTCGGCAATTGACCTCAGATAGGGGTACTTTTAAATGGCAGTAAACCCCTGTGATATTGTTAAGACCGCATTTGTAGTAAAGAGCACCTATGCATTTCGGCGTATGCCATTTGGCTTATCAGGGGCGGCTCCCAATTTTCAGAAAGCCATCGACTTAATCTTAAAACCGGTGATAGGGAAGTTTGTGAATGTGTATATGGATGACGTCATCATTTCGTCTCCATTGTTCATTCACCATATTGAACATTTAAGGGAAGTTTTTCGATTACTACGAGATGAAAGGTTAACGATAAATAAAGATAAATGTAAGTTTGGTTGTGACAAATTGAAATATTTAGGTTTAATTATTAGTAAGGAGGGAATTAAAATGGATGAGACAAAAGTTCGAGCCATACTTGAGATGAAACCACCACGAAATTCGAAAGAGGTGTCTAAGCTTTTAGGTATGTCCCAGTGGTACGCAAAATTTATTAAAAATTATGCTGATCTTTGTGAACCCCTTTATAATCTTAAACAAAAACTTAAGAAATTTAGTTGGTCAATTGAGGTGCAGAAGGCATTTGATGCGATCAAGGAGGCCATAACAAAGGCGCCAGTTTTAAAATTGGCGGATTTCAAAAAACCTTTCGAGTTATTTACGGATTCAATAGGTGTAGGAGCGGTTCTAAATCAGGAACAGACACCAGTTGTATTTGCTTCGCATACGCTTAGCAATGTCGAGAGGAATTACACTGTAACAGGGGTGTTTAGCAGTAGTTTGGGCTCTGAATAAATTCAGAACATATTTAGCTTAACTGCCGATTAAAGTCATTACTGATCACGCTGCTTTAACGCATTTAACACATGGCAAAAATTTGTCGAGTAGAATGATCAGATGGGCATTAAAATTAGCGGAATTTAATAAAGAATGGGAGCATCGACCTGGAACTCAAAACGCGGTGGCAGACGTTTTGTCAAGACCCAGAATTAGGTCATATTTATAGATATTCAGATAACACAGAAGATAGCTCTGTTAATGCAATGATATGTGAGAATTGGTCCCACAATTTCAGACTAATTGAAGGCTTGTTGTTTTATGCGAAACACGCAATGTCGTTAGGTGAAATGCGTGTATACATTCCAAAGTCTTTAAGAAACGACATCTTACGCGAATTCCACGACAAGCCAAACGCAGGTCATTTCGGCAGATTTAAAACTTATCATAAAATTCGGGACATTTGTTATTTCCCGTATATGAGAAAATTTATTGATCAATATGTCTCTACATGCCATATGTGCCAAGTTAATAATTATAAAAACGCGTTACCAGCTGGTCGATTAAATCCGATTGTATCAAATTATCCAAATGAGATAGTTACGTTAGATTTGTTAGGCCCGTATCTTATATCAAGAGTGAGACGTAATCGATATGTTTTAGTAATTACCGATCATTTCAGCAAATGGGCTGAAATTATACCTCTTAAAAAGGCCTCGTCTCGTATAATAGCGGATACTTTTTTGATAATTTTATATCGCGTTTTGGAGCTCCAATAAAATTAATAAGTGATAACAGTCCCTAATTTATATCCGAAATTTTTGAACATTTAAGTGAAGGATTAGGCATAAGGCATGTGAAGACTGTTGCATATAGGTCGCAGGCAAATAGAACAGAACGAGTAAATCGCGATCTAGTGCAAATGATTGCAAATTATGTAAATGATCAACACGATACTTGGGACCTTGAGTTCGCTTACACTATTCGTACGGCAGTGAATGAAACAACGGGAAAAACCCCTGCGGAATTATTTTTGGATCGAAAGTTGATTACCCCATTTCAAAAATTAGTAATGGTTTCGGACGGAACTGAATTTGCAGTAAGAAATATTGAGAAATTGTTTCATGAAGCTAGACTAAAAACGAAAACTAAGCATGAAAGATGGGAAAAATATTATAATAGACGCAGGCGGGATGTACAAATTAAGGTAGATGACTGGGTCTTATTAGAGACACATCCTTTAAGTTCAGCAGCTAATAAGATATGCGCGAAATTCAAGCAAAAATTTGAAGGTTCGTATAGAGTGTTAGAAGTAAGAAATAATAATAATATTGTAATATGGAGGTCAGGAAAAAGGTTAACCGTCAATGTTGATCAAGTAAGAATATATCGTCATAGGAAATGTGACAAGGTTGAGTTAGGAACAGGTCGTTCAGATAGTATTAATTCAGGTCAGGAAACGAGTAGTTTGGAAAACCTACATCGAAGATCAAATGAGTTGCAATATGGGAAGAAGAAAGGGTCTGCGGTAAAGCGTGAGTTAGAGGAAAAAGGGATAAATCTCTAGTCAACGCAATGTGAGAAACACACGGATAGGGCCGATAAGCGCGGATCACTTATCAGATCACTGCCTAGCTCCTTTTCCAGTAATAAGACAAGAACTAAAAGATAACGTCCAGATAGAAGAGTTAAACGGTTGTATAGATTGGGGTCAAGTGGTCCACAGAGAAAGTGGCAGAAATGTAGACCCAATAACATAAATAAAAGACCATTGTCATCATATAACATTTATATAAGTAGGAAGAAGAACCGGATAGAAGTAGCTGGAGTTCAAGATAGAAAGGAATACAACCTGAGACCACGCAAAAGAAAGGACCAGGAGTCCCGACCGGCCAATGGAGTAAAATCAAGCCAAGCTAGGATTATCTGAAGAGAAAACTACAAACCCTACGTCAGGCAATGTACGGGATCACAGAGCAACCGAGGAATGAGAAGAGGAGCGAACAGTCACCTTTCCAACACCTTGTCCATGGAAGTACTAGTGGGAGACAAGCCATAAAAATCAGGTTGTATTGTTTCATTTTTATGTTCTTTCCAACAAGTGGTCGGAAGAATTATTGCAAAGAAGGAAGTCTCGGGCGGTGTTTAAAAGTTATAATCCAAGCAAAAGTTGACACTACAATGAGTGTATATTTTTTTTTTGAACTTTAGGCTTGTAAAATTTTTTTTTCTATCGTGTTGGAGAAAACAACTGTAATTATGCATTTGTTTACTTCGATGTATGACTTCGTGAGATGCGACAATTCCTTTGGTTATTTGTTTTAATGATTTATTGAAAAATGTTTATAATTGTATAATGTGCATGTTGTATATGTTGTATATGTTGTTGTATTGTTCCGTATTAAGGTGCATCTGGTTCAGGGAAACGCGGCGTAGTCAGGTCACTAACAATAACATTAACAGCGCTGCGCGACTCATTGGGAGTTTAACGGAACCAGATGCGGGGTGGACATGAAAGTTTGTTGTAATTTAAAAATGACATATAATGCATACAAATGGTGAAACATACTGGTATTATGTGAATATAGATTTTTTAAGTAACTTAAAGGGTTTTCATTTCAGGGTGACAGACCATGAATGCTAATGTATCCTCCACTTGGAGAAGAAAACCCAGTCTCCAAGTCAATTGTACCCTGGAATGGATGGAAATGAAAGATATAATTGTATAGTAGTTTAAGTAGATATTTAAATAGTGTTTAAGTAGAGTTAAGTTAGGGGGTATATGGACCTCGTTTTTTTTTTCCATCCAAGTCAAGGGATGGGGTATACCCACACATATGTAAAAGTGAGAATATACCATGATTAAAATGCAAAACTGTTAATGTTGGTCTAGTTAATTGAGTAAAATTTATTGTGTCTGTCAAGAGTTCAAATTAAGGAGAACTATTAAATTTAATTTTTAAGATGAATAATGAAAATTACAGTTAAGTTAAATATTGGAAATTAAGAGTTAAAATGAGGATTCAAGGTTAAAATTTAAATAAAACTTAGAAAGTGAGGAGATTCAGAAATAAAAATTTAGGCACGTAATTTCTTAAGGGTCAAGTGGACCTTTGAATAAATCACGTTTTGCTTCTTGGAGGGGGTTGTGACGGCTCACGCGTTCTTTCTCTAACATAACCTCTGTGTTCTTTGACGGCCACGATTAATGGCAAATCTCTTCCATTCCAAATCCAAGAAGTGAAACGAAGGATAGATGCAAATAAGATAACCTTTAAAAGGACAGAAGTTTTAGTAAGCGCGATGGCAATTTAGAGAAAGGTCAATTCAGAAAAGATAGAAGTGTTACTTGACAGCCTACCTAAGAATCACGGAAATCTCGCCATTCATCCAAGGTACATACCATTGTACACGAACTTAGATGAATATCTGAAGTGGATTGGACGTTGCTTAGAGTTCAAGGTACAAAGATTATATTCTGAATGCAAATATATTATTAAGATTGTGAGAGTAGGCGGATATAATATAATTATATAGATAAGTGATCCAATTGTGCGATCTGTGTTAATTACGGCTACGTGTCTTGGTTTATTCTCACTTAATATAAGTTTGTTCGATATATAAGTAATTTAAGTTAAATTCTTAATAAAAGTCATATTAAGAATTCTAAAATGTCTCATCATTTCGAGAATCCCACACCCCTAACTTACGCTGAAACTCCACAATATGGTCAATGAAGATCGACCATATCACAAATTTATTTATCATAATAATATAATAAAAATGGCTTTATGATTAAGTAAAAAATATATTTTATACTGAAATTTAAGCAAAACCTCAAATAATAATCTTTATATATAGAAATCTTTTGTGCGTGTATGTGACTAAATTCCTCCTAAAAGGCTGGACCGATCTTGATGAAATTTTTTGTGTCTGTTCCAGTGGATTATGGAAGGGTATAGACTCACAATTCGGTCCAGGCGTTATGGGGACTAAAAGGCGTTATTTAACTAAAAGATGTACTGTCTTGAATTGTTGTACACAGATTCCTTTCATAGAGTAAAGATCCCCTACAAAATGGGTTTTTGATAAAAACGACTCTCAAGTGGCACTGCAAGGGCCCAAGGGGCGTTATACATAATTATTTCCATTTTTAGATTATTAAACTTACAGTCTTGAAAGACTTGACAGTCTTATCTTTCATGGCATAGAGATCCGCTACAAAATGGGGTTTTGAGAAAATTGACTCCCAAGTCATGTTGCAGGGGCCTAAGGGACGTTTTACATAATTTTTTCCAGTTTTAAACTATTAGACGTACAGTATTGAAAGAATAATAGAGATAGAATAGAGATCCGCCACAAAATGAGTTTTATGAAAATCGAATCCCAAGTGGCATTGCGGGGACTTAAGTGGTGTTATAGATAATTCTTTCCATTTTTAAACTATTATATATATAGTCTTTAAATTTGGTAAGCAGATTGATTTCCTAGAGTAGAGGTCGGCTACAAATTAGATTTTACAAAAATAAACCTCCAAGTGGTGTTGTAGGGCTTAAGGAGCTTTATAGATAATCATTTCCGTTTTTAAATTATTTGACGTACAGTCTTGAAATTTGGTAAGAGGATTCCTTTTCTGGAGTAGAGTTCTGCTACAAAATGGGTTTTGTGAAAATTGCCCCCCAAGTGGCGATGCTGAGAATTAAGGGCCTTTGTAGGTAATTATCTCCTTTCTTAAACTATTAGACGTAAAATCTTAAAATTTAGTAAGCAGATCCCATTCAGGGAGTAGAGATCCACTATAAGATAGGTTTTGTGAAAATAGCCCCCTAAGTGGCGTTGCGAGGGCTTAAGGGGCAGTGTAAGTAATTATTTCCACTTTTAAATCCATTAGACGTACGGTCTTGAATTTTGGCAAGCAGATTCCTTTCATAGAGTAGAGAAGCACTACAAAATAGTTTTCACAAAAATCGCCCACCCCCTCAAAGTGCATTTCGGGGGATTAAGGGGTGTAATAGATAAATATTTCCATTTTTAAAATATTATTCCTACCTGCCTGAAAATTGGTAAGCATGTTCTTTTCATGGAATAGAGTTCTTCTAACAAAGAGTTTGGGAAAATCGAGTCAAAGAGGGTTGCGAGGGATCAAGGGAAGTTTTAGAGAAAAATTCCAATTTTTTAATTGTTGGCCCACAATTCAAAATGGTAATTGAAATTTGTTAAGCATGTTTTTTTTTTGTTGAACAGACATCCAATAAAAAGAATTTTATGGAAATTGACTCCTGGAAGGAGCGGGCTTTCCTGGGGCAAATTGACAAAAAAAAATTTCTCCTTTTCGAACTACTAGGATTATAATAATGAAACATGGTTTGTACGTTTCTAAAAACAGTTCTTTTGGAAATTGACTTTCAGCTTGGTTACGGGAAATAGTGATAATAAAAATTCCGTTTTTCACTAGACTTAGATCCTTATTTAAACTAATAGACGTACAGTCTTGAAATTTGGTATGCAGGTTCCTTCCATTTAGTAGAGGTTCCCTGTAAAATGGTTTTACGAAAATCGACCCCCAAGTGGCGTTACAGGAACTTAAGAGGCATTATAGATAATTATATCCTTATTTAAACTAATAGCTGTACAGTTTAGATATTTGGTATTTAGATTCTTCTCACAAAGCAAAGATGCATGATTTCGGGCCCATACAAAATAGGTTTCGGGAAAACTGCTCCCCAAGGGGCACTGAGGGGTATTAAGGGATGTAATGGATAAAAAAATTTCCGTTTTTAAACTTTTAGACCCACCTGCTTGGAAATTAGAAGGCATGTCCCTTTCATGGAATAGTTCCCCTAAAAAGGTGTTTTGCAAAAACCGACCCCCAAGGGAGGGTTGTTGTGAGGGGTCAAGGAGAGTTATAGAAAAATTCCTGTTTTTGAATTGTTTAACCTATTAACTTGAAATTTGTTAAGCACGTTTCTTTAGTTGAATAGAGCTCCAGTAAGAATACAAGAAATCAGATCATTACAGAAATCAACTCCAGGGTGAAGCAGGCGAGTTACTGGGGTGTATTGATATACAAAATTACCATTTTCAAACTACTAGGACTATAATAATAAAATTTGGTTTGTATGTTTCTTTTGTTGATTTGAAACCCACTAAAAATTCTGTTTTTGTTCTATTAGATTTAGACTTGAAATTTAGCACACATGTTTATTTTATGGAGTAGAGATCCACTGAAAGTTGCTTTTGCGGAAATCCACTTGATTATTGGGTTAAATGAGCTCAAAAAATGTTTCTACTTCTATTTTAGATATTATTAGAAATTATAAATTATAAGTGCTGTCCTTTTTATATCAAGAGGCGGGAGTTACAGCTAAAAATATATTTTTCAATACAATCGAATCCTTAATGCTAGATATCGATAATTTATACATATGTAAACAGTATATATTTATACATCATGAAATACCCAATGAAGCTGGTGGGTAAGGGCTAATAATAATATTTTTTAATACCTGTGCAGCATCCTGTGTGGTGATGGAAGTGACCCCAGCTTGTCCAAGTGCTTTTGTAAGGTTAGCTAGAGTACCCGCTGAACTGATAATACCACTGGTAAGAGACTTTGCCAAAGAAACTGATGTTACAGTTCCTGATTGCAAGTTGGCCTTGCTTAGCTGTACTTGCTAATAAAATAAATTTATCTCATTAGTGAAAAAAAATTAAATACAATTATTTATATCATTTTAATAGCATGTATCTATTTAAATAAAATTCAATTATTGGAAATAAATTTTAAAAAATTCCTTTTTTTAAAAAAAAAAATTTCAATTAATTAAAAATAGGTTTTTAAAGAGATCTGAAAAAAATAAGGAGGGAAAGAAAAGAAAGAGACTCTCATTTCACAAGGTAAATCTTGTTAGAGAGTCACATTTGAAACTTTGTCAACAACAACTAAGACAAAAAACTATAAACAATCTAGACAACATTTTGCCCTAAAATGATGACGAAAGCACAGTTGCGCAAAATAAATACAATTCATATGGTATGGAATCAAAAAATATAGCTTTGTAGAACTCGTAGTATCATTACACATGATTATCTATCCAAGAGAAAGAATAAAAAGCAGATGTTCCTTATTATAGAATATGCCCTCCCCTTACTGCAATGGGGTTTCTTTGCACCACCTCTCCTAACTCAGCATCAGATTATCCAACAGTTCTTGAAGTAATAGTGCCTGTTCCTCAATCATAATCTCTGTCAGTTGTTGGGTGTTCCCTAGAGAAAGTAATTGTGCCGCAAGGTGTCTCCCCAAAGCATCCCACACATGTTCTATAGGACTTAATTCAGAAGAGAATACTGGACAATCCATTCCAGTAGTTGCTGAATATCAGCAGTCTGGCGTGACCGTGCCTTGTCATCCATAAAAACGAATAGCGCCTTGGAACAGACGCACATGGGAAAAAATCACCTTTTCACAATAGCTATCTCCAGTTACAGAACTTCTGTAGAAAATGTGGAGCTCAGTCCACCTATTCAGCATAATGCCTCTTCAGACAACTCCAGGACCCCTGTAACAGTCTCTTTTCGTGATGTTACAAGGATGAAACCACTTCCCAGCTCTCTCTAAATCAACTGATGTTGAGAATTGCCTATGGCACTGAAACAACTCTCATCTATCTATAAAGAGGACACAACACCACTGAAGAGATGTTCAGTTTTTGTGCTCCTTAAACCCCTCAGTGATGCCAATGGCTATTTTTCTCAAAAGGATGCAGCATTCAAAATGGCGGGCGAATAGTGAAGGCATCTGGCCAAAGTAAACCATTACACTTGTCACCCCTGTTGTTGTACAGAGTTGCAGAGCGATGGCGCTTGCTGACTGGTATCGGGCTGTTTTCGCCAGCAGGACAATATAAAGGTCATTCACTGCAGTTGTTTTCTTACGGTGGTCACCACCAACCTTTTTAACAACTGTACCTATGGTTTGGAAGGCTTGTGAAGTGCACAAAATGATACTATTGTTGATTCTGAACTCTTCAGCAACATTGGTCAAACTACGTCTCTTCTCTAGCTTTACGAACATTCTTCCATGTGTGAAGTTATCCAGGTGATTTCTTCTAGCCATTTTTCATGAAAGAACTCACAAGTACTTGGAGTGAGTGTCTTTAATTGTGCCTCTGTCCCTCCTTTAATCGTAGTTTCAAGCTGTGTCACCTATGATGTTTTGTTTCTGATATGTGCATACACATCGCCTTTCTACGAATTGCGAGTTCATTGTACTGATCACAAAAACCTCTTTTCTGCAATTTCATGGCTATCTGTTTAAAGTTTACATTGTTGCTTAGGTTTTACACATCACTGTATTTGTATACACTCTTTTGCAAAAAAAATTGAAGCACCATGAAGAAAGTGATTGTTATTAATGAAATTAAATATGTGTACAGCCCAATAGCTGAGTGGTAATGTATTGTGTTTCCATGCCACAGGTCCGGGGTTCAAATCCTGGGCTGGGCATGGTCGATTCAGCCTTTCATCCCTTCAGTGGGTCAATAAATGAATACCAAGCTTGGCTCGGAACTGAACACTGGGGGATTTCTCGTCAAACTGACCACTGACTAATACTTGCACATGCACCCCAGCACCTACGGTTAAGTATACTGAGATAGGCTCAGTAGGCCTTGAACATCATGAGCTGTTGAACCACTGAGTTCGGTTCAGTTGCGTATTCATGTCCCTAGGTTTTTTTTCAATATATTTTTCTATTGTGTATGTATAACTTTTAATCG